>WBMY01006225.1:122703-176042 GCA_013397315.1 Donacobius atricapilla | reverse complement strand
CCGCTTTGGATACGCTGTATCCCCGCACTGCCCTGCCCTGCCAGGACATCCCTGCCCTTCCAGCTACCACCGTGGAGCTTTGGTACATCCCACACGCCAGCCTGGGATTTTCCACCGTTCCAGCTTGGTGCTCTCAGAGCCCTGCACCGAGACCAGACTGTCCCGGGCTTTTATGAAACAAAACCCCCTCGAGGTTCCTGGTTTTGTTTATCATTAATGCTGTAGTTGTTGTTGTTTGTTTGCCTTGTTATCCATACTAGTAAAGAGCTGTTATTCCTATTCCCATATCCTTGCCTGAGAGCTGACTTAATATCAAAGTTTTAATAATTTGGAGGGAGGGGGTTTGAATTCTCCATTCCAAAGGGAGGTCTTCCCCTCCCTAGCAGACACCTGTCTTTTCTAACCAAGACACCTTGTTGAGCATTCATCTCACTGTACAAGATCAGGGCTGTCAGGACTGAAAATAATCACAGTGAATGGAGTAGCACCAGGAGCATCAGAGCAACACAAAGGCAGAATGTGGGTTTGTTCATGATTGATGGGATTTGTCTTTGGGTGAGGTTGGAGGAGGGGATTTTGGAGCAGCCATGCCAGCTGCGGGTGTGACTGCGTGTGACCAAGAAGGCAGTCTCTCACTGACACCTGGGCAGTGAACACCAGTCTAGCACTGTGCTGGTGCTGAGCAAGAGTCCCATTGCTGAGGCCTCTCACCTTTCAGATGGCTGAAGTTAGACAAGATAAATACTTCAGTGAGGCTCTTAACTTACATTAAAAAATCAATAAGGTCCTAGCCCTTGAGTGGGCACTGAGAAGCTGGAAAGTAAATCCTAGATGTAGCTGAGATGCTTTCAATGCAGCAGAGAAGGAGCAAACACACCTACATTCCCACACACTTTATACAATCACACAGCTTTCAGAGGCTTGTGTAGTAATTTCTGGGCACAGGAAAGAGAACGGGGGCAGCATCATGTTGGCAGCCTCTCTTCCCTGTGCTTGCTAGAGCTTGTATACAAATGTGTGGAGATTGATTGCACTCATCCCCTTCTGACAGCAGAAGTGATTACTGTGGGCAGGGACCTGCTTGTGTGGATATAAAGAGGTGCAGCCTGCTGGCAGCAGACTCATTCCCATCCCCGCTGCTCATTCCCATGCCTCCATCTGCTGCAGACAGGTTTTCAGGGGCTCCCCCTCCCCTTCTGCTTTCTTCTATGTAGGTAAAGTTGCTGGGGAAATCAGCTCTATAGGCCTCTACCCCTCTTTCCTGAAGCTTAAAGATTTACATATGTTCAGGCTGTTTGTTTCCAAAATACTCCCTTTGTTTTCCTGTTTTCCAAATAGAATCTGTCTTGTTTCCTTTTAACAAAAGTGGACTGTGGGAAAAAAATTTCCATGATGTCACAAGAAGATATTTTTTTTACCACTGACAAAACATGACAGAAACTCCCTAAAGGACCCCACTTCTTATATTCTTTCTTATGTCCCAGGATTATCAATCCTCTCTCTCTCCCTTCCCCTCACAAAGTGGGCGGCATTTACTTTGTGGAGTTGTGGGTGCACAGCTTGTTTTCAGAGCAAGAGTCACCTGCTTCATGTTCGTGCCTGGCTGCTGCACCAGATGGATGACAAGCCCTGCCCAGGGACTGAGTACCCAATACCTCTCTGCTCAGGCTTTTCTTCCCCAGGAAAGCCAGTGCCAATTTTTTGGCCGCAACAGTTGCCATTCGATCCAGACCAGAGCTGCACCAGAAACCATAGTGTCCAGGTGGTAGCAGGACTGCAGTCCTCGTGGACTCAAAGGAAAACTCATGAGCTTCATCACCTCTGCCAGATTATATTCTATTCCAAGGAATCACTTAAAAAACATCTCCAAGGTTTCTGACCCTATTTATGAGCTGTATGAGGTGTAGCCATGGAAACAGTTGTTATGCCAGAAATAGCAGCGCACTTGAATGACAAAGAAAACATAAGTTTACAAGACAGTGATTTTTCCACAGGCTGATTGAGCTCATGGGACTGTGGGATGAAATCCTAGCTGAGGCAGACTCAGGGGTGCAGCTGATAAAGGTTATGGTTGGTGTGGGCCACAATAACTTCTGAAATGTATCTCTACAAGCTTGTGCCACATACCTGGGAGACTTTGTGCCTTATTGATAGAGATTTATTACTTGCCACAAAGATACACCTATCTGGAAGTGAGCAGAGAATTAACCAGGCAGTAAAATGTTGGTTTCCATCCTGAAGACAGGCAGCCTACCAAGTGCCTCTGGATCCCTGGAGAGGGAACCATGGTAGGATCTGGATTTAGAATGGGATGGTCTATTGGTCTCATAGAAGATCAGTGAGGTTGTCATGTCAACAGTGTTTTGTTGAGAAACTCAGTGTAGTAAGGTGCCTGCAAATTAGGACTCACATGCTGTAATCCTCCTTCTGCAGCGCTGAGCATGTTCCTAAGCCTCATATCGTTTGTGCTAGTACAGAAAAGAGAAACAGATACAGGGGACTGGGCTTTCCCTGGCACAGATATTTGGTTGTTTGAATACATGTAAATCAGCCCATCAAAAATGCAGAGAAGAAGGCATGCTCATGGAGAGTTTTATCATTTTTCCTTCAGGAAATCTTGCACAGTTATTTTGGTGTCAGGATTAAGCATCTATGACAGCCTGCAATAAAAGGGGCGTGCTAACTCTGGGAATCTGTGCCTGCTGCTGGATACAAAAGTTATGTTCGGTGTCACAAAGCTCAGCTTGCAGAAGAGCCTGATCTTGATCCTCGTTTCCACCGATACCCTGGAGGCTTCTCTGGCAATAGAGCAGAAATGAAAAAGGCTGAGGTCTGTTTTTCCACTACCAAGGCTCAAGAGGGAGATTTCCATGACCTAACTGGAGAAAAGGGTCCTTTCAGGAAATATAAATCAGGTGATAAGGTTTTGCTGAACTATCAGCAATGGCCCTGTATGGGCTACAAACTAGGTATTGGGGACATAACTAAGTCCTCAAGCCAAATGGCCCTTGCCAAGGCTTCTTCAGGAAAAATGAAGTCCCTACTTTTCTTATTCAGTCAAGGGCACTCTTCTTGTGCATGTCAGAACATCACTACAAGCCCCAGGCTTCCAAGCACAAATGCTTTAGGATATTCTGGGGCTTTTTATAGCAGATGATATAAAACCATGTAGTCTGTCCTACACTTCATTAGTTACCAGAGTTATATTTTCTTCTCAGTAGTGAGTCTGGCCTTTTTTGGAACAGATAACCAAGTCTTAGCATCTCACACTCACAAGACTGCTGTTAGCATGATTTTAGTAACTTACAGAAACTTCTCCCTGATTGGCATAAATGAAAGGGAAACCAAAAGAAATTGTCTCCTCTCTCTCTCTCTCTCTCTTTAATAGCCCTTTTCACCATCAGATCTCAAGAGAGAGAACTACATTTTTAGCATTCTTATTTGTAAATATAGAAGACATGGTGGAGAGAAAGTTCACAGACCTGCAGATGAGACTCAGCCATGCAGGCATCTGCTGAGGAGACTGATGTTCTTGGCCATGCAGCACAAAAAGCTCAGTTTTCAAACTGCTTTGTGATTGATTGTTTAAGAGCATCCCCATGCTAATTGCAAAGTTGTCCCAAGAGAAAGCAATATCATTAGCCAGCATCCTTTCTGTGCGCTAACTTTGCTTAATGTCTGCATTCAGACTGTTGGCAATGACACAATAGGACTGACTTAGATAATTTTAAAAAGCATCCTTTCTTTCTTGTTTGCACTGTGCCCACAATTAAAATATCTGATTTTTCATTTAAAAGATTATTTTTCTCCTGAATGACATTTACAGAACAAGCTCAACATTAACATATTGAACCAAAGCTTAACATTTTTCCCTTTTCTATTAAACCCAGGTAGTTAATCTGGTTATCTATGTGACTGCTATAAATCAGAGCTTGTGGTTGCCCTTAAAAATGTACCTGAATCGCAGAGTTTCCACAGTAGTATCTCTAGGGTCTTATTCAGACTTTTCTTTTCTCATAATTGATTGCTTCTGTATTAATTACATGCCATGTACCTGTGAACAGTGATTAAATGGTACTCTAGCACTCTCTAAAATGATCATACATTGAACTAAACAGATAATAATACAGCCTTGTTAAAGAAAAAAAAGAAGAGTGTGTTTTTTTTAAATAGAAATTAGATGGTCCCAGAGCTTTATTCAGTTTAAATCAGTGAAGTAAATGATTCAATGTCACTGGGCTAAGAAGAAGAAACTACACATTAAGTTAGCTCCAGATGTCTTCTTTCTTGACAGCTCCTTGTCTCATCTACTTTTTTTTTTTTCTTTTTTTCTTTTTGAATGATGGATACTTTCTCCTGGCAACCAGCAGCCCAATAAAGGAAGGCTTTCCTAAACATTTTGGTAAAATGTTTCTTTCTTCTTCTTCTTAAGGGGGCACATATCTTCCCATGGCTTTCATACCATCAACAGACATTCTTCTTTCCTCTTCTTACCGCATAAAAGCACTGCTGTGCAATCTCATTCAGTTCAGCCCTTTGCCACTATTATAATGATTTTTTTCATGTTACAGTTGAGGCTTTCAGAAGGAAATGATTGCTTCTGGGGAGCATCTCACACTGTCCTGGGAACATTTGACTAATGGGCAGAGGAGGCAGCTCTTCCTGTTCCATTATCCTGTCTCTTGGGTTGCTGCTCACCTCCCAGACACATGGAAGCTAAATGCTCTGGCTGCCATGTGATAGCAGATCCCTGGTGGAAATAACTGTGGAAGCCGAAAAGCCAGGGGATGAAAATCTGAACAAATAAAAAAAAGAAATCTCCTTTTATTACTCAGGTGTATTGCTAGGACTAAGGCTTCTGTTTTCCCCTCGGGATCTTGCACAAATGTAGATCTTAGTGTTGTAATGTTTGTTTGTTTGTTCATTTGCTTTTGTTTTTTATGACCTTTCACTCTCAGATCCCAAACTCTTTTTTATATTTAGCTCCTCTACACTCTTGTTTCCCACTGGAGGTACACACCTCTACAGAGCGCGTTGAAACTTCTTACTAGGGGGTTGCTAAGGATATTTCTGTGCCAAGGACCTGGAATTGCAGCTTGCTTTCTGGTCCAGTTAAGCATCATAATAAACACATTGTAGAAAAAGTGAATTGTTTAGTAGTCATCATTGCATGTGGGCCATGCACATGTTGCACAAAGGATGTTCTGACAGTTTTGTATACACTAAGATTTATTTGTGGCACACTGAGAGCTGATGGCATACTTTGACTGTAATGCTGAAAGTTATTTCTAGAAAGGAAAAGAAAATAAAGGAAAAGAAGAGAGAGAGAGAAAGGGGTATTTTTCTCCACTGGCCAGCTGTGAAGGGCAATGATGGGGTCACACAGGAACATCCTCCTCTGAGGACTCTCCGATGCTGGAGGTGATGACAGTGAAAATGACAGTATGATGATTTCTTGCCATGCTTTCCCTTTTCGTGATATACTTTTTATCAAGACACACTAAAACCCTGATGAGTTATTTCTGGCTGTGTTTCTATTACATTTGGGAGGAGAATGCTCATCATGTGCAAATGTTGCACATTCATTGCTTGTTAATCTTCTGTGACTATATAAAACTGGATAATATTTACCGAGAATTTAAATAGCCACTGGCTCTTCTGTGGAACACCGGGTTTGTTTTTCTCCTTTATACACTGAAGTCGGCAATACAAGAGAAAAAGAAGGAGTGGGAAGAACAGCAATTCTCACACCAGTTCTTCCACAAGAATCCACCATAATAACACTGTGGAGGTTTGCGGAGGCAGGGCTGTGAGAGCAATAATATGTGAACAGCACAATTGCAAAAAAGGAAAAACATTGCCACAGAGAGGCTGGTAATTATTTTCTCATGGCTTCAAGAGATGTCACATAGCTACAAGCAGCATGCCCTGAGCTACAGGTAAAGCATGAAGGTACATAAGACACCTAAGAGCTAGCCAGAGGCTGGACACAACCTGACTAGAAGCCATAAATTCCAGTATGAAATCAAGTTCTTTGTTGAGAGTAGTGTTTAGCACAGGAATGTCAGGGTGCAGCTGGCAAAGGAGATTTCCCAAGGTCAGCAGAGGAGGAGAGGATGCCACAGCTCTCCTAATTTAGTCCCAGCTTCAGCTCTGGCTTTTTCAGTGGTAAATTCAACACAGGGAGGAATGTTTGAATAAATACCTCCTAATACCCTGCTTGGTGATCAGCTTAGAACTGAGATTTGATTACACTTGCTGAGATTTGACCTTACATAACCACCTGTTTTCTCAGAGGTCCTAAAATAGTCCAGTCCCCTTTTAAATCCAGCTCTGGTAGGTGACTTCTCTAGGACATCTTCACCTGCAGAACACTGACTTCTGCCACAGCGCCTAGTGAGGGATGGACAGCAAAAGCTGCTCTCCTGCCTGCTAGGCTCTGGAGTGCAGGGGATGCAGAGAAGACACCCCTGCTCTCCGATGACAGGAACTGTCTTCCCTTCACCAGGCCCTGTCCTCTCACTCACCTCCTCCCACCAACTTAGGTCTCCCTCCCTCTCTTTCCTTCACTGAGCTGCACTGTCCATCCTCAGCCTTTCTCAGGCTAGCCTCTGGAGGAAACTGGCTCTGTTTTGCCCCTACTGTCTCATCCCCAGCAAAATCCTTTTCCTTCCTCTGTCTTCCTGTTTCCCTTGCTCCCTCAGGGGATTGTGAAGCGACATGTGAAGTCTTTGCACACCTTCAGGCTTGTGATGGGGTTATGGGATTAGCACTTTAACAAGCCTGAAAGCTGCTTAGACAAGTATTAAATCTCCAATCTCTCCATCTTTCAAAGAAATCACTTCTGGAGGAGGTGGAAAGATGGAGCATACGGTCATGTTTTCAGGGGGAAGCTCTTCATCCAGCTGAGAGCCCTCCAGTCCGGTGGCTAGGTGGTTTGAAGGGATACCCATGGGATACGGCATTGGGAAACCCAATTAAACCCTGACCACGAGCTTTGTGTTGGCAGTTCAAGATGCCTTCTCTCTCCTTCCTCTCCATGCGGAATACTGGCTCCCTTGCCTGACATTTTATCTAGCCTCCATCCCTCTCTTCCCTTCCCACCCCAAGAGCTGCACACTCCTTTGCAGCACTTTAGGAGTGAGTAGCACCAAGTAAAAAGAGAACAGGCACCACCTCTCTTAGCCACTACAGGATCAGCCACCAGATGCTGACTTCTAAAGTAAATCCTGGGGCAATTTGTGCCTGTGTTTTCTTCAGAGGGTACGAATTCATGCTTTGTTGGCTGTACCACACTGTTTTTCCCACTTAACTGAGAGCCAGAGAAGGCAGTGCTGGGATTACCAGAGTTGGGTGGCACCTCGTGGTGCAGTGAATGCTCCCCCATATGGCAGGGAAAGGTCTCATGTCCAAGTTGCCTGACCTGTCACCTTGCCCGTTCCCATCCCCTCGTGACTGCCTCAGGACCGGATTACCTCCTCCCATCTCTGCAGGGAAGAGGATCTCTGCATGTAGTGAGGGACACCATCTGGGGACACCATCTATGGGACACCCATGGCCAATCCTGACACTTGCAGCACCTGCTGAGTTTGCTGAACCATGAGGCTGTCTTCCCAGTGTATCACCTGTAGTCTTCCTGGAGACTGTAAAAAGCTTGAGGAGGAGGCAAAAGTCATGACAGTGATAGGATTCAGCAACATTATTCATTAGAGAGAAATCAAAGCTAGTAACACTATGTACCGAGTTCAGTGAAAATGCAAATTAGTACTTCCAAAAGAAATCACTTTAAAGAGCAGCCTTAAAAAGTATTACTCTGTTGAGCCTCCTACAATTATAAAAATTGATTCCCTACCTGGACTGAAATCTCTTTATTTTTCCCCTCAGCCTGAGAAAGTTCTGATCCAAATTTGATAGTTTTGGAAATTACAAGTAGGTGAAAAAAAGAGATTCTAACAGGTGAAATTCTTCTGGATTAGTCACTTCTAAAGGTCACAAAGTAGTTCTGTTCCTCAAACACAGCGACCTATTCCACAGAAGATGGAGGTGACATTTGTCAGCACAAAGCTGCAATGTACCACCACTGTAAAAAATTCAAATTCAGAAATCCTGGATGCCTAATGGCAATAACCCAAATTCAAACAGGAAAAAATGCCTAATTTTTTTAATCTTACAGTTTTAAAACAAATCAAGTTTTTTTGTTTCCAATAGGGTGCTACAGACATATATGAGTGTTAGGAGTACAGGCTGTGTAGTTGAAGGATATGTGTTTAAAATTTTGCATAAACTTTTTGAAATAAACTTAGACACCTATTAATGTGGTCTACTAATTGTACAATCAACTGTTATCAGTGGGGTAAAATGAAATAAGACCTAATCATAATATTTGAAATAAAAAATATTATTTCCCAACTAAGAGCATATTTGAAATTTTACCACGGTTTTTGCAATAAACACTTTAGCTGTTCTCCCTGCCTCCTTCTGTCACAGACAAAAGATCTGCCTGGGGTTGGACAATGTCTGCCAAGAGATGATCTTCACGGCATGGCATGGGTTTGTCGAAGATTAAATATTCAGTGGTAGAGATTTGCTTTCAGTGATGTTCTGCTCCATTGTGGTTCAAACCTTTCCTTTCTTCCAGCAGGGCAGTGACGTGGTTCCCCAGCAGGATGCTGGATATGCTGACCCAAAGGATCATGCGTGGCTTCTAAGTTCCCATCTGCTTGGCATGGTGCGATTCCAACATCTACAGCTCCTTCTCACACTGCTTATCAACAGGAAGAGGAGGCACAGAGCAATTACATGATGTCCCCATGATTACATACTAATTTCTAATTTAGGAGTAAAATCTGTTTCTCCTGCATGCTAGGCAGATGAAGCCATGCAGGCTGAATGTACATACATGTGGTGGCACACAGCTATATATCCCCATACCTTTATGCATATTTGTGGATAAACTGATCTTAATTTGTGCTCACATGCATTTAGAAATAGTGTGTAAATAGCTACACAAAGGCACATGCAGTCTGGTGTTTAACTAAAAAGAAACCCACCAGAGACCAAGTGAATCTCGACTATTCCTCAGTAAGAATGATTGCAATAAAACTACTTACAATTGCACTGTACACAGTCACTAAAACCAAGGAAATTTCAAACCAAGCCATGAGTGAACAGTAACCTCAACCCACACCTCCTCCTAGCTCAACTGTGTTCGATTTCTAAACTGAAATCAGAGAGTTACTCCAGACAGCAAAGAAACCAAGACAAGAAGCTGATGTACAAGACGCAGGGGCTTCCTCAAAGCTTCCCAAAGTTAACACATCCAACTCTTCACAGCTTTCCCAGGCCAAGATTGCTGACATGAACAGTATGATCTGCCATAAAGTGGCACTGTAGTTGAAAGAATTTGCTCTGTCCTTTCCTCATCCCTATCCCAACTTAGCCACTGATGCTGGCATTAAGGTTTAGCCACATTTGTCCATTATGAACTAGTATGGGGAAACCTATCTGGGTTGAAAACTCACCAATATATGCTTACACATTTGCTAACATGTTTTTTGCCTGGTACCATTTGAACTCATCTCGGTACTGTATTCAAGTCAGGTCCCTTGTGCTGGCCCAAGGGAAGTGTTAGAGTAGCAGTGGAAAGGAGTGGCAGAGAATAAAATAATTTTTCTTGATGCTGAAATTAATTAATGGAAGCTTGAAATGTTTCAGAGGCTATAGCCCGTGATAAATGTGAATCCATTGTCAGACAGATATTAGCTCTGTTTTTCCCTTGAAATTCATGAGGTAAGAATCACTGTGCAACCGATAACCTAAATGAAAGCAGTATCCGGCTGGAAAAGTCAGCCCCCCTCTTCTGAGATCTGTTCATCCCTGAAGAAAAGCTCTTTTCATCAGTTGTTTTCAACCTTTAAAAATTTGTGTACAATAAACACTTTTAATGGATATGTGGATCCAGGGCAGTGAGTGTAAGCCCATTGGCAATAGATTTGCTTTGCTTATTTTGCTGCTGTAAATGCATTAAGAGCTATCAGTCATTGCAGGCCCAGATTTGTTGTTTGCAAACCAATGATCTAATTTGTTGTGCACTGAAGACTATGTACATGAAGGATTTATGTGACTGAGGAACTAAGTAGGCACTCCATGAGGGGCAAAGAAAGAAGAAATCTGCTGATATTTCAGAAAGTAAGTGGTGTAAAATCTTTTCGACCATCTAAGCAACCCTGGGAAATGAGAGCTTTTTTTCTTCCTGAGGTAGCTGATCTTTGCAACTGCTCGTGTGAGAATGGTCGGCCGGGAGTTGGGAACAATAAGCTGATTAAGTGCAGCAGGTAGCAGGAAAAATGAGGTTCATAAGAACCTCCATTTGCAATACTCCCTATCTTCCCACGTACGCAGGAACACACAATCTGAATCGCCGCATCTTTTAATCGGTATAAATCAGCGCCAGTTGTTGAAATAAAACTTAATTACACCAGGAAAATAAACAAAATAAAAACCAGGGGAGGAAAAAAACCAAAGCTATCAGCCACCCTCCTCGCTCCCAGGGCAGGGCAGCCCTCACCGAGAGCCCGAAGCCGTGCAAGGCGAGCACTGCGGCGTCCGCGGCCGGGCTCAGCTCCGCAGACAAAGCCCGCTGCACCTCCGCGCTACCAGAGCGGGCGCAGACAAAGCGGGGCAGGCGGCGGAGCGCCGCAGCATGCGGGGCCGCGCAGGGCTTCCTCTGCGGGTGGGCTGCTGCTGCCGTGCCGCCGCCGCTCTTTTTTTTTTTTTTTTTTTCGCTGCGTGTGAGCGTTATTTTTTTTTTTTTCTCCTCTCTTCACCAACTTCCTTCCTGCTCTAACTGCCAAAGCTCGGGGCTGAGCGCTGAGAGCACAGGAGGACCCAGCCGGTGAGTGAGTGCGCGGGGCGGGCACGGCGGGACCGCGGAGCGGGCGCGCCTCCGCCTCCGCCTCGCTCCGCGCAACTTTGCGCCTTTGCTCCCGGCCGCTGCCGCCGGGGCCCCTCTTGCCCGGGGAGGCGGGCAGAGCCCTGCCGGCACCCGAGGGGCAAGTCAGGCTCCGCGCCGCCGTGGGGCGAAGGGGCAGAGAAGGGAAGGGAAGGAAAGAGGCCCCCGCGGTCCCGGGCAGGCGGCGGGTGTATCCCTGCGGCGTGGTACCCGGCGCTCCTCGGGATATTGGCTGCCCTTCCGTTCCCGCACCCCGGGGCTTGGGATGGGGAGGCCAGGGGCTGTGGGCGCTGCTGAGTCCGGCGTGTTTCTCCTCCATCGCGGAAAATTACTTCCTCCCTGCTAAACCCGCTTCCTGGAGATAAGCCCTCGGCCAGGGGTTGGTTTGGAGAAGCGATGAGCAGAGGGAGGGCAAGTGAAATGCTGCCCCTTTAACACCCCTTTTTGTGCCCCGTGGAGGCAATGGGGGGGGGGCGAGGAGGTGCCTACCCTCCACCTTGTCACTGCCCCCTCCTGCTGCAGGTGCGAGGGCAGCTGTCTATCCACGGCACAGGCAGAACCCAGCTGCGAGACACTCGCACCTCTCTCCAAGGTGTGATTCCTTCTTTGCCTCCTGCAGCCATCTCTCTCTAACAGGGATCCCTAACCCTGCCCTTGCCCTCTTCCTGCCGTTTCACGGTTGCTGCCAGGCCTCAGGGGTGCAAGTGACTCGGGACTGTGGGCTGGGGCTGCAAAAAAGCAAGAAAAATGTGGCAGGGCAAGACACGAACCACACAGATGTCTTCTTATGTATAGCAGTATAGGGTTAATTTTAGTGAGGCTCTTGGCCTCATTTTAGTGAGGCTCTTGGTCTGAATGGGGAGCTCCATAGTAGCCCGTGGTCTGGGCAGTGGCATAGAAACTCAGAAACTGTGAAAGCAATATGGTGTCTCTGAGGAAGCAGTGGTGCCTGAGCTCAGGAATGTGTCTCAGCTTGCAGAGGGGACCAGCTCTCGAGCTGGAGCAAATAGGCTCAGGAGCTGCTGAGATGGGAGCTTTCCTCTTGGTCATCGCCTGCCTTGGAGTTTGGCAGGAAGGCAGCATCAGGTACACGGCTTGGGGAAAAGTGCCAGAACTTGGTCTGATCTGTGCCATCCTGTGAGCCAGAGGTTTGCTCATCCCAGGCAGCCTGGTTGGTCCTGTTCCCCACAGGATCTTGCTGTTGGCATGGCAGGTTGTCTGTCCACCTTTCTGGGATGTTTTCAGAACCTAAAAGCATTCCCCCTTAAGTGAGCCACCCCACAGGCTGGCAGGGACAGTCTCTGCAGCTTGTGTGATGCAGAGGGAAGGTCTGAGGGATGAGGAGCAACCAACTGATCCAGTCCTGACTCTGCCTTTTCTCTGCATGTGGGAAGAGATGCCTCTTTCCATCTCCTATGTCTGACCCTCTCCTCTGATAAACTACAAGAGGTGGATGTGGGAGGATGGCGGCAGGCAGGCATCTCTGGTCTGTGCTTGTATTGGTGTCAGATGCAGCCTGGTATTGTGAGAGAGCTCAGGTCAGTGCTCAGACCTGCAGCTAGAGCCCAAGTGGAAGGCCAGACTTGGCGGTAGCTGTCATGGCTAATTACAGCCTCCTATGCTGAATGTGGAATGGCACTGAGAGGATTGTGAGGCTTTCTAAGGTGACTGTGCTGGGGCCACAGAGTGGTGGGGCATGTGTAATTGCTGCTTTCAGGAGGGTGCGTTTGGTTTTCTTTCTGGTGAGGACAAGCTCAAGGGCCTTTCAAATGGTGTTTGAGTACTTCACACTCCTAGATCTGGGCATGAACTGAGCTAACCCAGGGTTATTCAGCTGCTGGGACCTGTTTATTTTTCCCCCGTTTGTTTCGGTTGAGATTCCCTTTTATTTCCCATCTGCCCATTCTGTACTAGTTCCTCACTCACTAGTTCCTCACAAAATTGCAAAGTCATCTTGCAATGGCCATTTCCAATTAGAATACTTGACTGAATCTTCTTGTTTGTGTGCTGCTCAGTCCTCTGTCCCTTTGCCAATGTACTACTCCTTATTTTTCTTCCCTTCACTGGAATTGCTCTAAGAGGTCTGCATGCTGCTCAGAGTTGCCTGACACCACTTGCTGATTCATCTTGAACAGTTATTTTTTTTTTTCTTTTCTTTTTTTTTTTTTTTTTTTTTGGGTGTGTGTTTCTTTTCTATTTTAATGAATGAAAAAACTATCCCGTTGGCTCCCAGTTTAACTTTTGGGAGCAGGGACAAATATTAAGGCCACAGCTGCAGAAAAGGACGAATGATTTGTTTGGAAAATTTCAAATGAGCAAGCAGAAGGAGACTTTTTCATAGGGACAGTCTCAAAGAAGTGGAAGTGGAAGTGAACTGAATGATCTGTGTAGCTTGACCAAATCCTCTTGTTGATGAAGAACAAGGAATGGCTTGGCCATTTGTGACAACTGCCACTGTAGCAGGGCACCGCTGTTTTTCAGCCTTTCTCTGAAGAGTGGGAAGGTGGCTAGGGCCATGTGCCTGGTTCCTCGAGGCAAGCAGCTGACTGAGGGGCACCTGGCACAGCACTGCTTACCTCTGCTGCCTGTCTCCTGTTCCCCCATCCCATGCTCTGGCTGCCCATTGGCTGATATTTCCCAGCCCTGGCTCCCATTTGGGATGCCACCCAAGCAGTTTCGCTGCCCTTCTGCCATTCAGCAGTGTGTGACCCAGCCCTGCTGCCTGCGGCTCCAGCTGTCCTGCCTCTCCACTCCGAGAAGCACCACTGGAGCAGCGTGGTTATGTGTGGCTGTTCTGGGATCACCATCATGCTTTCTTCCTCAGTGGGAAGGAGTCCTGATGGGTGCCTGAAGTGAGCTATTAGTGGGAGCACGCGGAATGCCAGCAGATAGACTATCCTGCCTGCTTCCTTGAGAACTTCAGCTGACTTGCTAATCTAAGGAAGTAGATGTCAGGTATTTGATCTTTATGTGAAATGTGGCTTTTAACTCATTATGAGAGGGCAAACAAAACATCCTTGGCGTTATTCGTGTTTCTCTGTGCTCCAGTGTGTGGCGGTGGCTCTTTGTGCTCGATAGCGGTGAGCACTGAAGCCTTGTACGATGGCTTGTAATTGCAGGGT
The DNA here is from genome assembly GCA_013397315.1 of Donacobius atricapilla. Classification (NCBI taxonomy): domain Eukaryota; kingdom Metazoa; phylum Chordata; class Aves; order Passeriformes; family Mimidae; genus Donacobius; species Donacobius atricapilla. The sequence goes on along the minus strand of WBMY01006225.1, from coordinate 161,969 downwards.
TGCCGGCCTCAGCTGTGCTGCAGCGTGGCTGTAAATCACTCTGGTTTCAGCCTCCAGCCTCTGCTCCTGCACCTCCTTCCTGGGAGGGAAGAATGGTGTAGGTCTGCGTGTGCGCGTGGTGCCTGCAGGGAGAGAGGAGCGGGGGTAGAGGGGGATTGCGTTTGAGCCAGAATATCAGCACAGCAGTGTCTGGATTGCGGCCGAGCACCGTCGCCATTTGCCTGCAGGAATCCTGCTGCCTTCAGCAGTGGGTGGGTGCCTGCCTGTCAGGGGCACTGAGCCACACTGTGCCCAGAGTGAGTGCCCCTAGGGCCGCTACTCCCATCCACAGCAATCTCATTGACTGCCACCTCCTCCGTCACTCTTGTCAGACCAAGTGACCATGACTGAGAAGACACAAGAACCTCATGTGGAGGATGACGATGATGAGCTGGATGGGAAACTCAATTACAAACCTCCTCCCCAGAAAACACTGCAGGAGCTGCAAGAGTTGGACAAGGATGATGAAAGCCTTGCTAAATACAAGAAGTCCCTGCTGGGAGATGGACCTGTGGTAGTAGGTAGGCTGGGGTGCACTGATAGGGAGGGACTGGGGAGATGTACTGCAACAGTGTGCTGTGGGGATGAGGCAAGGTTGCTTCAGAGAAGAGGGATCTTGTTTGACCAGGGACATGCACTGCTTGTGCTAGGGGACTGGGAACTGAGCAGGTGGAAAGTTGCACATAAAGGAAGCATGGAAGATGCTCTGAGTGTTAGGAAGATTACTGGGGAGTGCTGGAATTGGAAAAGGACTCATGGGAAATGTATGGGTCTCAGGGGACTTTTGAGGGGTTAGGAACATGAAGGGGTCAGCCCATGCTGAAAGGTGGTCTTTTTACTCAGAATAATCTTAAGAAGAAAGTTTTCTGTGGTGGAAAGACCACCTCTAGGTACTGTGATGGAGGCCAGAGGGATCCATGTGGAAGGACTGGGTAGACATGTGGTCCTATTGTGCTAAGGAAGCCTGGCATTCCTGGGTGTTTCATGAAATACAGTTTCTTTGTGGCAAGGCATCTCTGTTTCTTTGGTGTCATTTCATGTCATCCACCGATTGTATTTAGTTTTACAAGCTGACAGCTTCCCCCTGACTTTTCCTACCTGCAGATCCAACAGCTCCCAATGTGGTGGTCACCCGACTCACTCTGGTTTGTGACTCTGCTCCTGGACCGATCACTATGGACCTTACAGGTAAGCACAGGCTCTGCCCTTGGACACAAAGGGGAACAGGCAAAGGCCCTAGCATGCTCCAAGTTAAAAGAGAGTTTGTCCTTGGGATGCTACAGTGGGTTTTAGAGAAACTCTGAAGTCATCTTAGCCTTGTTTCCTATTTTAAAGTATACACATATGAATAAAAAAGAAGGAGATGTAACAGAGGAAAATACCGAGGGTCTTTTTCTTCATCTAGACTGCTCTAGGAGCTATCTCTGCTTGCTTCCTTTCAGTGAGACTTCATGAGCACAAGGGATGTGCATGCATTTGGGTAACAGGCTGTACCGAAACTTCAGAATCGAGCAATACTGCAGTTCCGGCCCCTGGGGACATGGGGAGAGAACCTTATATGGGCTTTTCTGTGGCACGAGGAAGCTGGGCCTGGAGAGGCAGAGAGGCTTCCTGTTTGCCCAAAACCATGCAGAGCCCTGCGAGGCCCAGGCAGCCTTCCAAGCTGGGCAGGAGCTGTGAAACACGCTCCTGTCATGGCATGGATGGGGCATACACAAACTCCTGCATATGCTCAGCAACAAGTCAGTGCATAAACATCTCTATGTATATGTGCTCCGACCTGTGTTTGTTTAGGCATTATTTTCTGTGGGCATAGATACATATGAACACCCAGGAATTTCTGTGTATTTTGATCGCACAACACAATCTTACACAGGTGTCTGTGTACTCATTTTACTGGTGACATCCCTTGAAGGGATGCTCACCTCTGACAGCAAGCCCACCCCCATCTTCCTCCCTGTGCCCGATCTCACTGTGACATCTCTAGCTGACAGCTTGATCCTCTCCTTGCAGGTGACCTCGAAGCACTCAAGAAAGAGATCTTCGTTTTAAAGGAAGGGGTGGAATACAAAGTTAAGATCCACTTCAGAGTGAGTTATTTTCTGTCCAGTTGCTTCTTACCAGTTGCTAAGGACAGTCAGTGGCGGTCTATCATTTAACTAGAGCCAGGCAGCATGCCAAAAGCTGAACACTTGCAAAGCTCCCCTAGCTTCAGGTGTTGCTCTACCCCACAAGGGATGAGCCATTTCCAGGAAATCGTTTCTGCTTGCTCACTGCTTGGAGGAAGTTGGTTTCTGTTTGCTCACACTGATAGACAGCAAGTGGTTTAAATGCCAGATGGGTAGTTCTGGCTGAGTTTGGTTTTGCTTTTTAGCCACTGGAAAATCTTTACTTCACACTAAGTGGAAATTAATTGGGAGGAGAAGAGAAGACAGAATGGCTATTCATGAAGTACTGATTCAGTCAGTATTACTGGGCTTCATGTACACATTAAAAAGATGTAATATTGTAGCATTTGGCTGAAGATACCTGAATTCTTCAGGTCGTGATATACCCAAATGGGCTAATTTCTCCCTCAGTACCATTAATCAGTGTGTCAGCCATTTCTTCTGTTTACAGCTGAAAATGAAACTTGGCCATGCTGCAGTGTGGCATCCAGCACTGATCTGATCATCTCTGCAAGTGCTTGCTTCAAAGCTAGGCTTGGAAAAGAAGGCAAAAAGGGAAGAATGAAATTCTCCCGAGACAGATGAGGGAAGGTGTTAATATTGTGGATTCTGTAGGGCAGAGTTCCCTTTTTCTCTGAGGCTTGCTGTCTCAGAGATGAATGTCCCCTGATGCTCTCCTCCAAGACACCTCCAGCTCTCTTTCGTGCTGTGAAATATTTCCATCTGTATCTGTGCCTTGTTGACCAGAGATACCTGAAACCAGGCAGGTTATTCTAACTTCCTCCATCAGTTCCATGGCTGGTAAGGGCTCGTATGAATTGAACCCTGGGATGTAAAAGGATCTGTCCGTCTTGTTTTCAGATTGAGTAGTGTACACTGTGGGACAGCAGTGTATGCTGGAGGAGAGCAGCAGTGGATACATCCAAGCTTCCATGGGAAATTTGAGAAAAGATTATGAAAACTGTCTTTCTCTCTTTTGAGAAGAAACTTGCCAGCTCCCCATGAAGCTTAGAGGGCACCTGGAAGCTATCCACTCATTGGGGCTGAAGGGATGACTCTAGTTACCTATGTATGGTTTCCATATGAAAATTATTAAACGGGAACTTCCTGCTTCACTTTTCTTTGTCCTCATCAGCATATCTTGAGAACCTTACTGATGTGCTTCAGTCAGCTTCAAAGTTGGGCAAGGGATGGGTAAGTGCAGGAGATGCACAGAGGATGCTAAAGGTCTCCAGGTACCTATGGAGAAGTTGTTTTATGGACCTGTACAATGTGCCCTGTGCTGAGGCACCCTTGTGTAGGGAGCCAAGATGTGTGTGTCCCTGAGGAGGGGAAAAATCATCTGGTACAGAACCAAAACTCTTCTCTTGACATTTCTGGTTATTTCCTGCAGGTAAACAGGGACATTGTGTCAGGCCTGAAATACGTGCAGCATACCTACCGGACAGGGGTGAAGGGTGAGTAAGAGCCCTGCATGCCCTGCACAACACTGCTCCTACCTGTGTGTTTCCTCTTCTCAAAGAAGTGCTCCTGCAGCTCTGGACTGGGACAGAGGCTCCCTTGGTCCCAAGGCCCACCCTGTGCTAACACTCAGGAGGTGACTTCTCAGCAGAGTGCATAAGCCTCTGCTTCACCCAGAACAGTGGTTTCTTGTTTTGTGCGAACTCGGTATGAGCCAGCTCTGGTATCTGTATGCTACACCGCTGCAGCAGCAAAGTCCACAGAGACTCTGCTTAGTGCTTGCCACAGATTGCCTCTCCATACAGAGCTCTTCTCCTCCCCTCCACTCCCTGTGCAGTGGCTCAGCCTGTGTGGAGCTCCCCACCCTCTGAAAGCTCTTCAGAAGTACTTGGGTAAAATTCAGACCTGCTCTATGAACTTCCCATTGTATGCAGGACCCTGTATTTGCCCGTGGGTTCTCCTCAGTGCTGCTCTGCTTGGACAAGGCAGAGGAAAGCCTCATTTTGCACACACATGCACCCCACATGCATTTTCATGCAACCACTTCTAAGGCTTCAGCATCCTGTTCAACACACATAACTGGTGCCTTCTCACCAGTAAACAGAAGTAGTGGGAAACCAAAGTAGATCTTGAGCCATATGCTGGGTGTACTCACACCCTTCTAGCAGCCAGAATGTTCAGTTTCCTCCCAACTTTCTCTCAAACTGGGACAAGCACATACATGTGAGAGTATACAAACTAAGTTGCCTGTTCACCTACCCATCCATCCACGTTATCCTTCCAGCTGTCCTTACGCTTCACTAACCCACTTTTCCCCACTGATTCTGCTCTTCTTTGCTGACATGGACTGCTTCTTTCTCCCCCATCTCCCTTCTGCTCTTTTGTTCCTGGCTTCCTCTCTCCCTTGTCATTTCCCATCTGAGGGGCTTATTCCCTGTGCATTGTTTTCTCCTAGTGGACAAAGCCACGTTCATGGTTGGCAGCTATGGGCCACGGCCAGAGGAGTATGAGTTCCTGACACCTATTGAAGAGGCTCCTAAGGGTATGCTGGCTCGAGGCACCTATCACAACAAATCCTTCTTCACGGATGATGACAAGCACGACCATCTCACCTGGGAGTGGAACCTGTCCATCAAGAAGGAATGGACAGAATGAGTTCACCCAGTTTGCCTTCCCCCTTCCTCTCCCCTTGCCTCCTGCACCAGTCTCCAGGTGGGCTATGCCCACCACCGCTCCTGCCTGCCAGCATGGCTGGCCACAGCCCTGGCAGCCCTTCCTGTGGGTGCCGGGGCTCTGTGCCAGCCTTGGTCAATGCACAGCCCTGCAGGCGGCCTTTGCTGCTTCTTCTGATACACTGAAAGCAACCCAACCATTCTCACCACTACCCCATAATGACACCATGATGGGTTAAATTGGGAAGCACCTCCCTCCCTCTCCCCCAGTACTTCCTCCTGTTGTCCCCATCTCTCCTGTACCAACTCCAGTCCTGGAAGTGCCTTTTTGAGGAAACAAGATCACCTGGCAGGGGCAGACTGGTCCCTGGAAAATCCCTATCTTGAGTTACATTTGCCATGTGCTCTGACTCATTGTAAAGGGTTACTTACCTCCCTTAATGGTCTCCTGGTCTGTATCTGGTGCCCTACCCTGTTAAAATCCATCCTTTTACAGGCAAAGCCAGTCAGGGGGAATGAAGCTAGCCGTAACAAGACTTCACTGTCTGAGAATAAAATCAGTTTCTTTCTTCTTTTCTGCATGAATGTCACATTCTTTTCTAGAGCACGTTTCTCAGTGATGTGTATGTGAAGAATGCATTATGGGAAGACTTAAGAGCATATTTCAGCAGGGAAATAGCCCTCCTCCTTCCAAACATCAGCCTTACTCTATAAGCAAATTATTTCAGAACTGTTTCCTTCAGGGATTTCATGAATCCTTTGAAGCCCAAAGTCTGGGGGTAGACTCCAGGGGTAGACAGCCCCCACCGCTCCTACCAGATGGCAACTGAATGAGCCAGGGAGCTATAACATACCCTTCTCATGTTTAACACTTGCTGTAGCAGCTGTTCCCCAGAGCTAATGCAAGAGTTGCATGCCCCCGTGGCTAGCCTGTTGGCCAAGCACGAGGGAACATCAGCCTCTGGGATCCAGCACCTGGAGAGGGGTGTTCTTAACCTAGCTGGGGTGTCTGGTCACAGAGGTGCAGGGCAGCTGCCATGCCCAGTGCCATGGGTGAGGACGCACCACTGGCAGTGTTGGTGCAGCTCTCCAAGGCTGATTCCTGCACAGCAGGGAGGGGCTTTCTCCAGCCAGGCAATTATCTCAGGAGCTGAAGGCTTTGCCCTGGGCCAGCTGCTCCCTTCCCACCACCCCAGAAGGGAGTGTGGGTCCCCACAGCAGCTGACGTGTCTCTTGCAGAGGAGAGGACCGGAGCAGGGTGGCATGGCGAGGAGAAGGCAAGCTGGTACCATAGGCACATCTGTCTTCCCGTGCCTCTTTGTTATCCTGCTTACCAGATGCTCCCCATCAGGGTGTGCTGGAGGGAGTGACTCTACATCCCACAGTAAGTGAGCTTTCTTCCTGCCTTGGGGAAGTCTGGGTCTGCTGCAGGGAGTCCTCCTTATCCAAGGTATGCTGCACAAACATTGTGTTGAGAGGTGTATTGGGTGAGTTTGTAAGGTTAGGATGCTTGTGTGTGTCAGGGGGATCCTCTCTGAGCTGCTCCTTGTGTACACTCTGCCCAACCCTGACCTTTGCTCTGCAGGCACAGCCAGCGCCACAGAGAAACCTCTACTGCTAAACAACATTGCAGATGCCGAAGCCTTCATCAGCGGTGCAGAGGTGGCAGTCATTGGATTCTTCCAGGTGTGTTCACTATGCCAGTTGTCTGCCAGTTCAGCTCTGCCAGTTGTGAGCTCTATCCCACCTTGATGAGAGCACGAGGCTGGATGTGGTGTAAACACCTGCCAAAGGCAGCTGTTGTCCCAAAAAGGTGCTGGGGCTGTGACAGGCATGTGGAGGGATTAGGTGATGGGTCACAGAGAGAACACGGGGAATTTGGTGCAATTGGAAAAGGAGATGGAGCAAGGGAGGAAGATGAAGGAGGTTGTAGGAGCCCTGGAGCAGGAGAGAAGGAAATGCTGCAGGGGAAGAAACAAAGAAATGTGCATAGTAGAGAAGCAGTGTTGGTGAGGGGTCAGTGAGAATGTCAGTTATTTGCTGTAGTCAGCAAAGACAGAGTAAGGCACCGCGTGTTACAGGGATGAGGAAGCCAAGTCTCAGGGAGAAGTGATAGTGCAGGTCCGCTGAAGTCCCATGAGGGTTTGGGCTCAGGCTGCAGCCTCTTCTTAAGGAGGATGTAGGCATGTTCTCTGTCTCACTTCTTTGTTCCCCAGAGTAGACATCCTTGAGATCTCTGTCTCTTTTTATCTAAATTCCACTGAATTCAAAAGTGAGTGACAGATACTTGCCCCACCCCCCCACCCAGATGGCATGAGTATTTTTCCTCAGAAACTAAAAGGAAAATATATATTGAGCTACAGCACTGTAAGACAGTGGCCTCTTTAACAGGATCCTTATTACTTGTAAGGGAGAAATTACTTCCCCAAGTTGCACATTTTCGCATGTTTTCTTTGAGCTCTGTTCCGCTCTTCTGCTGTCCACACACAGCCTCATGTCGGAGAAGGCTTCAGGCTTTCAAAAACAGGTCCTTCTGCAAGCACCTTCCTCCTTCTGCCCTGTGCCTGAGGCTGGGGGGCAGTCTAGGGAGGGCATTATGCTCTTGGTATAGGGCAGTGGCATTTCACAGCCCACGACAAAGTGAGGACTGATGGTGCTGCCTGTGCAGCGTGGGCCGCAACAAGTCTGTGAGCACAGGAGCCTTATGCCCCAGGGGCCTTGTAAGCACTGATCACAGAGCACCAGCCGCCTCGACTTCGGTGCCTGCAGGCAATTGGAGCTTCTTGCAGCGCTGAAGCTGTGCAAAGCAGCCAGGCAATGTGCACATGCAGAACGGAAGTGCCGAGACGCCTCCTTCCCCGAGGGTAGCCGGCTGGGCTTGCGGCGGAGCTGCGCCCCGAGCCTCCTCCTGAGCAGCAGGGACACGGCTCCCTTTGTCCTGTGCCACAGGGACCTCCGTCTGCAGGACTGCATTCTTGAGAGGCAGACAGGAGGCTGCTGCCGCGCAGCCCCAGCTGCCAGGAGCACGAGGCAGCAGCCAGGAACATCTCGGGCATTCAGTGCCTGAAGCGGGACAGGGCTGCATTTGAACAGTAGATAAAGACGTATGTGTGCCACGAAGGCTTGGCTCTCGGCCTGAAAGTATATTTATCCAAATAAAGTCCACGTTCTTTGCTCACCATGAATTATTTCTCTGCTGCAGCCTTTCAGTTTCACTGCAGTACGTGGCTCGGCAAGCTTCCCGTGTATTGAGCACAGCTTCTCTGACTGGGAACAGCATGCCGTGATGGAAACACAGCACACTGCTCCAGAAACCCCGCATGTCTCTGAGAAAGGGCCATGCTCGGCCTGATTAAACCCCAGGTTTCCCAGGAATGCTCCAAAACTCAGCAAGATTATTCCCACCCTAGGCTTTAGCGCTCTCACCAGAGCAATGTTGACGCACTGGCATTTCCAAAACAGGTCATGAGAGATGTTATTCTTTGGAACGAACAAAAAATTTTGTTTTCCATTCTCTCTGGGCTCACAAACAGCTGAGCTGACAGTTCAAACTAAAAAGAAAAACAAACCAATTCCAAGCAGAGACCATGTCCTGAGAATTTATATCCAATAAATAGAAGTATCAGAAATACATTGCTGAAAAGTTGGGAATGGGAAGAGCAAGGAAGGCTTTAATACAGGCAAAGGTTAGTAGTAGTTAATGCTCTCTGCAGGAAAGAGAATGGACCTCAAAACACTGAGAAATTGCATATTTCTATTCTTCGATATACCTGAATTAGCTACTTTTTACAGGACGTACCTCAGATATCCTTTTAAAAGGAGCAACGGTACTGATAATGCAAGGTGCTCAAAATTGTAACCCCCTGACTCTAGAATCAAGATTAGCTTAAGAATTGTGATGTTTACATATATGCTTTATAAACACACACATATATATACACATGTACACACACACGCACATACACACACACATATATGTTTAAACGTGCCACACCAGTGTTCTGGGTTTGTCTCCTCCCTTTAGAGTGCCCCAGGGCTCAGCAGCACGCTGACGGGTTCCTGGATCCTGGAGCAGCCCGCCCACGCAGGGGGGGCGGCGGTGGCCGCTGCCGGGGGAGCCGAGCGGCCGGCAGNGGCCGGCGCGGCCGCTGGGTCCCCGTTCGGGCTCGGTGCCTCATTGTCTTGGCCCCTCACTCTCCCTCCTCTGCCTCCGCAGGATCCGCAGAGCCCCGAAGCGGAGCAGTTCGGCCTGGCGGCCGGACAGACACCGGAGGTGCCCTTCGGCCTCAGCTGCAGCGCCGCCGTCCTGTCCCACTACGGCGCCTCGGCGAACACTGTCGCGCTGTTCCGCAGGGTGCGTGGGCCCGCGGCGTGGTGTGGGCAGCATCACGGGCAGCTCCCTCCCGGGGACACGCTGCCGGGCAAAAACCTGCATCTCCAGCATAAGGGTCTGGTTCGGGGTCCCCCAGCGCGCTGCTGTGGGTGGGAGAGGGCCTTGGACGGGTGCATCTAGAGGTAAAAAGCATAAAACTCATCTCTCCTTAGGACAAGCCAAAAAGAGGGTTGTCATTGGCAGTCAGGCTTCCTGTTCACCTCAAAATACATCCCTCTTCCTGCCCCCTTGCTTTTCAGTTGTAGAGTGCCTGTCACTGAGATATGGAGCATCAGTGACACCTCGCAAAATTCTCCCATTTAGGCGTTTGCCCTACGGATCTGGTTCAGCACCCAGTGCTCTGCAAAGAGCACTGCCTGTGTTTCTACATGGCCTGCCTGGAGCTTGGCATTAACTTGGATAGGGTTTCTGTGGTTTTGGAAAGTGTCTGTAGAACATAAAAAGCATCCAGAGTCCATGTTACAATGGATCAACACAGCAGGCTTGATATCAAAACTTGTCAAGTGTCACTTTAGGCAGGCAAAGCTGTCTCCTAGAGTACAAAACTTTTCCATCATGACAGAAAACAAATCCAGACTGGGTCTCTGCAGTTAAAAGATGCTGTGCCACCCTACAGTGTGGTTTGCAGACTCATTTCCTAAATATGCTATAGGCATTAGAAATCATGCTTTGGAGTTTCTTAGGGATGGATGCTGTGCTAGATCAAATCTCTGTTGACTCTCAGTGCAGGTAGCTCAGTGTAGTCTCAATGAAGCTATATTTGCTGAAAATTAAGATGATGATACTGAGAAGAGCTGTGTACTTGCTGTGAAAGTACCCAAGAAAAGCTAAGAGCAAGTGTTCTGCTAGTTACATCCATTTCCCCATGTTGCCCCTTCTCATGGGACAAAGCATGGCAGTTGAAAACTGCAAAGGTAGGTGTGTCTGAAGAGGAACAGGGCCCCAGGCAGCACAAGATGTCCTAAAAGCCAGTGAATTGTGACACCAGACCTTTTAAATGCTTGAGGTCGGGAGAAATGGACACACACTACATGGTCTAGGGAAATATGGCAGCTTGGCCAAGTTCTACATCCAGCTTGTACAAAGATTGGGCAAAGACAGTTTGTTCCCTTTTTTTCCCCTCATCATTTCCTGCATCATGTTTACCACTGATATTATCCAAATAATTAAAAAAGAATGATCTAAGAGTGAGCAATAGGTAGGCAGGTCCTTTTATTTAACCTTTTATTTTCTAGATGTTGCAATTTTAAGCAACACCCATTTCAATTTTGGCTCTTAGTCATTGTGGTTTTCTTCCAAAAATATTGAAAAGATCCTTTGTTTTTGCACTGTGGCAGATAGTGAGGATGACTACACTTAAGAGAGTTTGATAAAAGAAAATGTTTGGATTGTTGGAATTTGTATTATATTGAATATTCTTTGTTTGGAGTCAAGTTTTTGCAGCTGAACTCTTGTTTAACATGGAAAAAAAAAAACAGCCAAGAAAATAATACATGAGTCAGGTTCAAATATGGTTTACAATTCACTTGTCTGATTGTCAGTTTTTCTTAAATTGTCAGACACATTATTTTTCCTTTTATCTAGCGCTGAATAATGTGTAGAAGTAAGAGGTCAGAGATAAAAAGGAATTTTAAAAGAACGAATGCAGGAACTTGGAATCAAATACTCATTTGAAGGATACAAAGATGCATCACCAGGATAGAAGTGAATCAGAGGCATAAATTAATTTTTTCTTTGCCTTTGCAGTGTATGAAACACAGTGCTTAGAAGTTTAAACCATAATTACAGTAGTAGGAGGGACTGTGTCAACTGGTGAGACTTCTTTGCATATAGAGGAAAGAAACTGATTTATATTCTAGTAAGAAATCTTGATAGACCTAAAAGGAACATAATTAACAGATGCTAACAACCTAATTATATGGAGTGATAAAGACATTTTGACTAGAGCTTCAACTATTAAATGCAGGCTATTTTCCAGCCTTATTTTCTTAAAAACATAAATGTTGAGTGCAGATTCAAGATGTTATTATCCCCAAATGGAAATCAGATGTTTCCAGAAGCCCATAAAAGTCAAGGGAGGACTTTCTGTAGAATCCAGGCTGCTTTACATTGGTTCCCAAGGCCTGTTTGATCTCACCCACCCAGGTGTTGCACTGTCCTGATCTTATTTACTTGAGCAGAGCTGCCCTTTCATGTTACGCAGGTGGAAAATCTGTGAGAGGAACCAGGCCACACAGTCAGAAAAGCAACAGCTTGTGTTGTCAGACAGGGTGGGTGACCTTGCCAATGACTACAGAACGGCAAAAATTACTTTAGATGTCTGCACACCACTGGAAAAACTACCACAAAAACTTTCAGATGTTGCCTAGATGCAGAGAATAAAAGTGCGCATGTGGCCTGCTCCTCAGCCCCAAGAACCTCATTCAACATGTGTATCAATGGCTTTAAAATCCCAAACTTTGATCTGACTTCATGTCAAAGACTGCTGTCCCCATGGCTTTAACTCAGTCACATCCTGTGGTGGTACTGCACAGGAACTCTGCCCTTAAACTCTGGTGTACTGCTATCATTCCATGGTTGCCTGCTTTTTTTCTGTTTATCAGGTCAGGAAAATCTCAATAAAATCACATCAGTTTGAGGGGATGAAGTGTGGGGAGATGTGTGGCAGGATGGATTTTCCTCTAAAGCTGAAATATGCTGGGCTTAATTTTTTTTTTCTTTTTTCTCTCTTTTTTCTTTCCTGCTGTACTGGAAGAAAAATCCTCTTTTTATTGGAGAGATTTCCTGCTTGCACAATGTTTCCAGGAATTCTGTACTGGGTGATGCCAATGTTTATTACTTGTAGAAGAAACAGAATAAGCAGATGAAGATTTTTTAAAAGGGACGTAAAGTATTGATGTGAGGAGATAGACTGTTTAATGACCTCTCTCCACAGTGCTTATTATAGTTTGTCCGCTAATTCCCCCTGGCTCCAGTGCATCCAGAGCTGGTAGTGTAGGAATGTCTGGAGTCCTAAGAGATTTCTGTAATACCATGAGTTTGCCTTGTCCTTGAGAGGCTGGAGAAGGCTGGGAGATCCTTATCTCAAAGTGCAGGCTGGTCTCCGTAGGTTCTAGACCTTCAGAAGTGGTGATGGGAAGAGGTGGGGATTGTGTAGTGGGGGAGAGAGGACGGTGGTGTCCTGTGAGTGACTGCAATCAGAGCCTCTGGAGGAGGTGCTGAGAGGAGAGGACAGCTGTGACTGTAGGTGTCTTTGCCTGTCTTCAGGTAGACAGTGACCGGCGGGATCTGGACATGAACAACAGAGATGTTGATGCCAAGAAGCTGACTCGCTTCGTTCGGATGAATGAGCTCCGCCTGGTGACAGAGTACAACCCTGTGGTAATTACCAACTCCCTGCAGTCCTCACCCTTGACCTTGGCCTTCTTCTCATGGTATCCTCTGGCCCCAGTTCGCATATGTGGACATGTGTGAGGGTTGGAGCGATGGTGTAGATGGGGATGAGGAGGCCACACAGCTCTTCGCTGCTGCTCCACACGTGGACTGGAAGCAGATTGGCTGGGGCATGAGTGTGGTGGGAGAGGAAGGGACTCATTGCAGTTCCTTTGGCTTTCCAGTAAATTTGGGATGTTGAGGGGCAGAGAACTCCATTTCTTACTACTCTACATGCAGTGCTGCTTCCTCCCATGGACATTTGCCTTGTTGTGCCAGGCCTGCAGAGCCAGCTCAGCCAGAATGCCCCCTCTTTGACAAGCCTTGAGAAACATGGAAGCTCAAATGACCTGCTCTCAGAAGGCAGGCTTTTCTGCATCGCTCGGCACATAGGGCTTGAAGTAAGCCCAGATATTTGAATGCATATTCAAGAGTGGTTTGGGAACTTCCCAAACACAATCTTTCCCATCCCTTCCATCATTCCTCCAGAATTCATCAGTTCAACAACAACCACCACCAACAAAACAAACAAACAAACAATGAAACAAACCACTCACAAAATCAGGCTTGGAATGCTTCCATGTTGGCCATCTTCATTGGCTCACTCATCTGACTGGCAGTGGCAGGGTCCCCGCTCTCCTCCCTGCTGCAGAGGTTGACCAAGGATTTAGGTTCCTCTGGAATCTCAGCAGTTCCGTGGTCTCATTGCTGTGGAGTCAGTAGGTCTTTGAAGCCCCAGTTGCTTCAAGGCTGAGATTTTATCACTGCTGATGGGGTATTTTGTGGCCTTCTGGATAGCTATAACAGTGCTCACCAGGTTCAGCTTATATCAAAGAAGAATGCCCCAACCTTTTCAAGATAAACTCAAGGATCTTCTAAGAGAACCAATGCATTCAGTCAGTTCAGTTGCAACCCACCAGTGGGAGAGTATTTTGTTTTGAAATTTAACATTTTTTCCCGCAATGAAATATGGTAGGTTTTTTTTTTTGTCTGTAACAACTCCCACTCCAAAAAAAAAAAGAGAGAGAGAGAGAAACCCACCAAAAAGGTTTTGTTTTTCATCTTCAAACAGGAAAAATATATTTTTAAATAACAAAATATTTCTGGGGACTGCCATATCCTGCCCCACTGGCCTAACAGCCCTTTAAGAACATCCAAGTCACATCAGCAGGGATAATGTTCTCATTTTTGTAATTTCCCACACCTTCTGAAACCTTGGAACCCCTATTAGATCTTTTTGCAATTCATGGGACTATGTCTCTTTCTTCATGCATTTCTGTTGATGTTTTGGGTTCTCACTGCATGGTGTCCTGTTTGGTGCCCAGGCTGTCTCCCTGACTGAGAATTCCTCATCTATTCAGCTGGCCCCCTCCACCCTGAGTGTCAGTACAGATGTTGTTACAGCTTTTTTTTTTCCAGACGCTCTGGAGCTCTATCAAGGTGCTGCAATTAACAGTGCCTCCTGCAGTCCCTGGCTCAAAGCCCTCCCAGCTTCCCTAAGGTAGCTCGGTTTTTCATAAATATTTATTCCCAGTGCATATGCTGTTTGCATCCAAAAATGCTGCAGGTCAGCAGATAATGGGGTCACATGGCTCGCACCAAGTGCTGCTGAGAGTTTCTCTCCCTGTCCTGGGGCCCTTAGTGTTTCTCCCACATACTTAAGGATTTTTTAGGCGATGATTACCCTGTGGACTTTTCAGGAGAGTCAGGTGTGATCCAGCCCTGCTGATGAGCTCTGCTGATTGCGCTTACACAAGGTTGTGTGGACAAGCACACCTTTGTGTGGAGCTGCTGGAGGAACCTCTGCTCTCTCCTTGTCTGCTCTCACTCCAGCCTTGTTAAGGGGCTCGGTGCTGGCTGGCTTCACCCTCACCTTCAGCTTCATTCTCTCCCATGCGCTCCTCTAATGTTTTCCAGCTTAGCTTGCAACCCCTCTACTGTCCCTGCCTCAGCGGCCCACCATCAGAAGAGTGAAGGGATACAAATATCTGATAAACATTAAGCTTACAGCAGAGTCCCGCCTGCCAAAAGCTGGATGCTCTGTTATTCACAGACCTTGCCAGCATGCACTCCCTGACCCCTTTCTTGTTAGTCCTGAAGCATGTGGAAACTTTCTGCTCCCACTGGCAAGGAGCTGCACAGTCTGTGCCTCTGTGGTTTTGGTGGCACTTGGGAGGCAGCAGGTCTGGCCCCACTACTGTTTAATTTGAGGGAGAGGCTGCAGGTCTGCAGGAAGCAGGCAGAAGGAAAAGTGAGACGACGAGTGAGCGAGTTCATGGAGATGGTGCTGTGGCTTCTTGGGCAGTGCCAACCCTGGTTCCTCACAGAGGGCCAGTGTGTTGTGCCTGCTTGGCCCTTGCCCAGGGTCTTCTCTCACTGTGGGACAGCAGAGCCAATTTTAACCCGGAGCACACAGGAGTGTCCAGGCCATCAGGTTGCTGAAACTGTGGACTGATCCCCATGGTACATAAAGTGTAACACTAAAGAAAAAAAATAAGGACAAACACCAACCTTGATACCACAAATCCTTCCCACTTTCTTGCTCATATTTCAGACAAATTTCAGCGATTTAGGACACCCTTACGTTCAGTATTTGCTGGCCTTGCTCTTCACAACCTTGTTCTAGTCTTCAGCTTCCTGTATTCTGCCCTAATCCTATTCCTCTTGCCTAGTCACTAACTATCTGAAGGCCAGTGATGGACCTTTGTGGTCTTCAGACTCTTGTCTGGGGGATAAGCAAAGCCAGGAGGTTAAGAGCTTCTGCAAAGAACCCATATTGGATCCCCTTGCTTTAAAGAAATCTGTCCTGCTTGTGACGCCAATTTGCAAAGAAACTGTAACTGAGTCGTGTGGACTCATGTCTCTCTGACACTGCATTCAATGCCGATTGAGTGTTCTCAATCTCCTTGCTCATGTCTCTCCCTCTGTGCTGGGCAGACATCAATAGGTGTGATGCAGAGTTCACTCCAGTTTAACCTCCTCCTGATCACAGACAAGATGTCTCCAAAGCACCCTGAGCGAATGCGCAAGTTTCGGACAGCAGCAGAGCTCTACAAGGGGAAGGTAAGAACAAACAGAGAGAAAGAGGGGCTGCTAGGGTGGAAAAATCCCCAGTGATTTTTGCCATGAATGTGGAGGGCATAATCTCCTCTGTGAATTATTTGAGCAAAGGTCGAGTTGCAGGAAAAGAGGATTATCTGGATAATTAAATGGGGGGTTGGTTCTGTTCACCTTTTGCCAGTTTGACGCCTGACAGGGAAAATACCCTCTGTATCCTGCTCATCTGCTCTCTTGGTATACTTTGTTGCTCTTAGTCCAGTGTTATTCCCTTGTACTGGGAGATGACACAGCCCTGCAGCGCTTCAGTCCAGCAACAGTTGTGCCCCACTGGTGTGAGAGGTGAATTTGTATCTATAGCCTGCAGGACACCAAGGACCCTTATATGTGTGACCAGATAGGAAACAATGTCAGTGCTTCTTAACCCTTAGACTTCTGAAAATGGCAATTTTAAAGGACCTGCAAATTTATTGCTTAGATTTCCAACACTATGGTGATGAAATTGATGAGGTGTTTCAGAGATGTTTTGCCTGAATCCCATTCCTCTGGGAACAGAACTCCCGGTAAATCATCCTATGCTGCTTCTCTGCCAGCAGCTGGATCACAGTGGAATTTGTGTCCAAGGAACAGAGGAATGAACTTGCAAGCAAAGGAGGATTGAGAGCAACAGGAAGGATTTTGTGGCAAGGAAGAACAGCAGATGGGAGGGGGCAGAATATCACAGAAGTGAGGAAGGATGAGCTGGGAGGCATAAAGAGGTCTTCCTCTGAGAAGTGTGGAGCTGGAAAGATTTGGGATCTGATAACTATAATATGTGTATGCATCTGGTTTTGGTATTGAAGGAACAGATTAGAAATCAAATATACCCTCAGCTTCAAATTCAGGGACCATCTCAGAACCATGCAATCCCAAAAGTCTTGAGATTTGCTTATGGCAGGACTATTTTGGAACCTCTACATCTTTCCTAACCATTGGCAAGAGACTAGGCAGAAACTATGCATCAAAACATCTCTTCAAAAATGTTTTGCTTTGATGAATATGTAGTAAAAAAAAAAAGAAAACTCATTTATCTGTAGAATTCCATTTATCTATTGTGAGTTAAAGTGACACCATTACAACAGTTCTCCCTGAGAAGCAGAATCTGATACAGGTCTCTATCTAGCAGCTATTTCTTCTAACACAATGCTGTTCAGCATCACTATCCTTTGCTGATGCAGCTGCATCTAGTTTGCATGTGACTTGACTAGATCTGAGAAAATGGCCATCATTTTCCTAGAAATACTTTACAAAACATTAGATAAAATGTTGTACTGAAGTTCAGACAATTTATGAATTCTCAGCAAGCCAAAATTTTTATTTGTGCAGGCAAGGTTCCAACCAAATCACTCTACAAGTTTGCCAGAGTAAAATATAAACATTAAAGATGTGGGGATTTGACTAATTATTTCCACTTTAACTGCTGTGATATTTGAGGACACAGAGATGAAGTGACTTAGAGTCTAATAATTTGTTTTTCCCAAAGGAGTAGCACTCTGAGGAGTGAATTGTGTTTTGGACTGCTCTCCTAGAAAGCAGCAAGACAGTGCTAGGATCCCTCTGTTTGAATTTTAGATCTGGATAGTAAAGAGTAAGCAGAATGATATGCCCACTTAGGTTTGTCTCCATTGCTCTGTCATGTAGAAAGACCTGAATTAGTTTGGGTATCAGTGGCAGCCACTGCACAATACCATGAAGATCCCTGCTGGCTAATTTTCCTGTGTGAAGTTACGTGTTGTTGGAACTACCAAGGTAATTGAGGTTTGCTTCAAAGTAAATATTGATTAGGTTTTGCCTTTTAGTGTATTGCAGATTGTCTGAATCTGAAAGATTCTTGACTTAAATTTTGTTCCGGATTACCAGTGGATAATTCTTGCCTTGTGGGATAGGGGTGAAAGGCTTGTTTGTGCTGAGGGGTTAGTGCTACCAGTGGTTAGAGCACGGAATCATTGCTGTGCATTAGAGAGATGTTCAGGCTCCCTGTGAGCATGTACTACGGCACTCAGCACTGCTTTACAGTGACTGCAGACTGCCAGAACAGAGTGGGGATACTTGGTGCATGTTGCAGCATTTCTACAAGCCAGTGCAGAACACGAACAGAGCCTTGAAAGGGTTCCAAGCAGGAGAAAGGGTACAGATCCTGTCACACATCTCTGCCACACACTGATGAAAGAGCAGTCCTTGTCATTGTCATCACCAGTGGGAGGGAAAAGAGAAACTTGTTGCTTGGATGGAGAGATGAAGAGGAACTGCTACTGCTGCTGACTGACTGACCCCAAAGAGCGAAGAAAAGTCATAGAACTGTGAAATAACTTAGGCTGGAAAACACCCCTAAGATGGTTGAGTTCGACTATTAATGGATCATGAGGAAGTGATTCACCTGCCAGTTTCTGGATCATGATCCTTTCACCTCTGATTTATGGTATTTTCACTTCTCCCTGAGGGGCAGCTGAGATTTTCAGCTGGAGGATCTATGAGGCAGGATGGTGAGAACTTTTATTTGAAAACAGTCTGAACTGCACCTGGAGCAACAATGAGTGCCTGGAGGCAGTCAAGATTTTTCTAGATTTTATTGTGGAACTTGAGCGCTATAAAATATTGGGGAGGAAAATGCAAATGGTAGATGATGCTAAACCAGCAGAAGCTGACAGCAATAAGAAAAAAATATGGTAGTTTTCCAGCACACTTTGAGAAACAATTGTGGGTGGATAACAGACTTGAGAGCACTGCAGCTGCAGGAGGAAATCCACCAGCCTCCTTGGATCTTAAGTCAAATATGTGCTTATTTGAGAAAGTACTGCCAAGAGTCCAGGCAAGAAAAAAAAGGAAATGCACTGGAAAGGAGTTGTCAGGGTTTGCATTGCTGAGCCAAACTAGAATAGTCATATTCAGTTTCTTTCCACAGTATCAGAGTATAACATAATAATTACAGCTGGTGTAACACATGGGTGTTTGCAGAAATCTCAACAAGGTGATGTCAGGAATAACAAAAGCAGCTTTTGTTGCAGCTGACATATTTGGTTTCCAATGTCAAAATGATTTTGGTAGGGATGTTTGTAAACTCCATTTTAATTTAGATATAGGTCCATTTAGATATGCATTCTGAGAAACTCCTGGTATCCTTCAGGAGTTCTTCCATGGAAATGAAAAGATGATGCCCTTTCTCATTCATACGATTTTTATTCTTCTTGTCAGACACTGATGGCTCCAGGACTGAGAGAGATAACATGTAGAGATGCCTCTTTTAGCCGTAAACAGAGGAGCTTGTAAATATGGACTGTTTATGTCACTTAAGAGATATCTGCAGTAGTTGTTTTTATAGCTGTCTTTTTTTTAAAAAAAAAGACTGATGTTTTTATTTTGCTTTGATGTACTATGACGTAAAAAATTACTCTAACATCAGAATTTGATCTTTTTGCTTATACAAAACAGTGAACTGCAGCTCTCTAAAGTTCAAAGTCAAACACTGGATATAAGACTTGAGTGTCTTTTCTGTTTGTCTTTGTTGGAGTAAATACTAAGCAATGTCAAATTGGTTTCTATCACTGCAGTGCTATTTCCAATTAAGTTTAATTCCTTGGGCAATAACATCATTCCATATCTTAGTATCTACCAGGAACTCGATGTTCTAAAAGCACTGGGCTAGGAATCAAATTGTCAAAACACCGGAAGCACCAGTGTACAAAACTTACAAAAGGCGGTTTATTGCAAGTGACTGCACAGATAATATCATGTGTGAAGGGGACATTTTGTGTCAGGGGTTTCTCATTCATGCAGGATATCCTTCACTGCCTGAAGCAGGTGATCTCTGAACACAGGCAAGAAGATTTCTACAAAATGAAAAAAATTTTGGAAATAATCTTGGAATTTTAAACACCCAACCAGCTATTGTGCAGGATAGTATGAAATGGAAAGTGAACTTTCTGTTTGGGATGGAACTAACTGATCTCTAGCAGTGACACTAGAGTTGTCATTATATGTGAGATTTGTTTTTGGCGAATTGTAGCTTTGGTAGGTCATCTGAGTAAAGGTTTTAGTCTCTTTTCAGCACTGAAAGAGAAGGACAGGCATATGTTACCTTCCATTCTAAAATAGGTGGAATAAAGTGTCAGTGACTGTTTATTGTAGCGGTTACGTAGATGACTGGCTGAGACAAGACTAGGATCTGGATGGCAGGGGTTAGGCAACATGAATCCTGCCTCATGGTCAGTATAATTTTCCATGATTACTGCATTCATTCTTTATGGTTGGAGCTGACTGGTAATCTCAGAAGAACATAAATTCCTCATGAGAAAACGTCAGTTCCACGAGATGGCATCTGTCACGGAAATGTGTCAACTGAGAAACCTTCTTGGTTTTCAGCTGCTGTGGAGGTAGGGCTTCCAGTGCTTGTGGCCTCTGGGCCAACACATCCTACCTTCTGCCCCACAGGTGTGACCTTGAGGCCACACAGGCCCTGGCAGGACTCCTGGAGCGCAACCAACACAGGGTGCATGGTGGGCCTTTCTGCTGAAAGAGGACCCATCCCATGTCACTGTCCTCCCAGGAATGCATCATTCTCATAGGCATTAAGGTGTCTTCTTCTGAGCTACAGCAGCCAAATGCAATTGCTCTCTTTCCTCTGTTTTTTTAAATATAGGCAGAGAAGGAAACTTTGCTGTACTTTGGTACCCTGTAACTCTGTGAGCCAAATGGGAGTCATTAGAGAGATCCAAGTCAGTAACTCTGAATGGCAATATTTCAGCCTTTCTAGGTGAGGGGCCAGTTTGTGTGTTTCTGTTTGCTCCCGTCCCGTGAAGAAGAAGGCATTTGGAGTTCTAAACCTCAACATTTTTACTCTTTTATTCTTACTCTGTTCTTGGTATTCATGGATAAAATATGTACAGCTTTTAAGTTTTGGGTGTTTTAGCACAGTCTGGAACCTTGATGAAGTGAAGAATATTGAGTAACATTTATTCATATTACCATTTTAAAATGCTATTCATCTGTGTTAAAAGTGGTGGATATTTTGTATAGGAAGTGATGCAACAATACTCTTTTTATTTTAAAAACTTCTTCTTTAGCATTTGATTAAAAGTGTTGTTGTCTAGTAAATCTCTTAAGATAAAGACAAAAGCTGTTGAATGCACCATGAAAATGCAGTGCCTTTTAGTTTACTGATGCTCTGAAAGTGCTTCCCTCTAACACTGGCCTCTGTTCCTAGCTTTCTAGTTGAAAAGAGAGCCCTAAAACATTATACACTTCTGTTCCATCTGAAAGCCTGTGAGATCATGTCCCTAAACCTGTGAACCTTAAATATGTAACTTTTACGTGTAAATATATAACCTTTTCTAGCTTGGTGTTTTATCCTGCAAAAAGATAAATTAGGCTCTCTGGGAGAAGTACCCCACAGCCTGTCTGCTCACTACTTTTTTTTCTCTTGGGACATAGTTGACTTTTGAATGAAAAATTACAAATGGTGAACATCACACATCCAGTGAAAGTGCTATTCCTGTTTCTGTATTTCACTACAAAACTGAAGTTAAACCTTACTGCAGCCTAGCTATCCATCCTTCCCACAGGCTGTTGACTAGGAAGGTTTTCAGATATATTTGTTTTTTATGGAATGTAAATTTAATAAGTAAAGAATTTAGGATTCATGAAGTTTATTTTTAGAGAAGAAAACAAGTTTGGAACTAACTTGAGTGTTCTTCATTGAAAAGACAACATGAGTCACAGCCTGGGAACTGGGCACATAATCTTCACATTACATTGCTCCTTTTTTTTAAACTCTTCTTTACTTGTGTAAGTGAAGCCATAGCCTTGTCCATTGGTATATTGAATATGCTAGGCCCAGCAGATTGCACAGGGTAAAAAGAAGATAAAATGACACAGGCTAGCTAGGTGTTTATTTCATTGACTTGGATCTCATCTGCTGAGGGATTCTATTTAATCAGGTCACTGATTGAATTGTTTAACTATTATATTTATTTTCTTTTATAAATTTTATAATAATGACTGTAGGTCATTCTCATCCTGGCTTATTTGTGTTGAGCTTCTCTCCCCAGGCCCAAATGCTTCACTGAGCTGGGCTGTATGGACATTACTGTCTTGCCAACAACTTCTGTTTCCCAAATCATTGCATCCTCATCTGAGCTCACTGCAGCTCACTTCAACATGTCCTTTTGTTTTGGTACTCTCATGTTCTTATCCTTGCAGGCTCCTGATGCCCTGTACTTCATTTCCACATTCTTGCCATTAAATTTGGTTCTTCCCACACCAAAACCCCTTTTTACACTGGGTCTTGCATGGATGTGAACATCTTATCCAAATAACACACAAGTAAAGGATTTAGGTCCTTCGACATTTGCTGTTAAGATAAAAGAAATCTTATTTCCTTATCTATTAAGAGAATAGAAGTGGAGACTGCCTTTCTGTCATTCTGTAGATATATTTTTAAAGAAGGTGAAAGAAGACATTTTGTTTGGTAGTATAAGTCTGGACTTGAAAAAATATAGACAAATGCACTGCATGGAGCTGCTAGATAGTGGCCTATCTAGCCCAATGAAGGAAAGTTGTCCTAAGAGAGTATGGATGGTTTTCTCAAACTCTTTATAAAAATATCACTGTTAATCTTCATATGATCACTGTTTTGGGACTTGTTCTCTGTCTCAGCTTCTGTTTTTCTCACATTTTCTTTCCTATTTCCATCACAGATTCTCTTTATCCTGTTAGACAGCAATTTGAAGAGCAATGAAAGAGTACTGTCATACTTCCAATTGAAGAAGTCCCAGCTGCCAGCTCTAGCTATATTCCACACACCAGATGATGAGCACGTCGTGTTGACTGTGGATGAAATCTCCATTGAGCATGTACAGGACTTCTGTAATCGTTTCCTACAAAGAATGCAGAAGGTAAAGGTGGTCTTGATGTTCTTGTTTAGCAGGCTCTTGAAGATGACTTCAGTTCCTTGAAGCCCTCCCCATCCCTGTCACTTCCTCTTTCATGTACATTTTCACCTGAATATCAGATTAGATTTAGGGCACAGCAGAGATGGATGTCTTTGCAGAGCCTCTTTCCTCTTTGCAGAGCCTCTGCCTTCTAATCTACAGCAAGAAGAATTCACTGATCTCTGCAGCTGTATGAAGGTCTCTGTGAAGCATCTATCTTTTGGGAACAGCAGCTAGGGAGACAAAGTGAAGGGTGCTTTTGGATGCTGAGAAGGGAAGTGGTGGATGGCAGCATATGAGAGCAGGTCAGAGAAACAGTGGCATGGATAGGAATTAAATCTATCAGGAAGACTGAACAGAGTGTACAGATGGGGCCTTAGGACTCTATGAGAGGTCTCTACTGGGAGAGGCACAATTAAATCTCCATGCTCATTCAGTGTTAAAGTTGTCTCTGTCAAAATTCAACCTCCTGTAGCACGGGGTCTTTGTGTTGTGTGGTGGAAATGAGATAGGGCAGTGGCATAGACAGCAGAGGGAGGTATTCAAGTTATTTTGTTTTCTTTATGCTGAGAAACCAAGTAATGTCAAAACTGATTTCATGCCTCTAATGTGTTTTAGAAAGCAGACAAATCTGAGGAGAAGCCCCTCAATGAAGAACTTTGATTCTTTCTCAGCCAAGAGGATGGCTGTAGCCAGAGTCTGTTTCTGGTGTGTGAAGAGTTCACTCTGCTCAACAGTTCAGCAATTCCTGAGCCAAATCAATCATGGATTCCCATCATCATTCTATGTAGATACATGCAGCCTGTCCTCTCCTCTCTCCTCTCTCCTCTCTCCTCTCTCCTCTCTCCTCTCTTCATTTGTTGGCTCCAGATCTTTTTTTCAGTACTTCAGGACCCTTGGTATTGCCCTACAATATGTCTTTCTCTGCCACTCGGTTGGAGCAAAGGGTGGCATAGTGAAATGGCAATATCAGAGGTAAAACTAGTAGTTCCCAGGGATCTGTTTCCCTCATTCTTTTGGGTTTTGGTGCCATGCTGGGATCCACTGTCAGCATTTCCTGATACTACAAACAGATTTGTTGCTTGATGTCACATGAAATTTTCCATTTATTTTACTAAATAAAGCAGTAAGTGAATGGCCTGATTTTTTATGCGTTATTTCCCACTCCCTTTGTCTTTCACTTAAGGACAAAGTCTCTGTATTTATGAGTGAGTAAGCTCAAAAAACCTACTTTCTCTGAGTTTAACCAATATAATCCCTAACCAGACAGGCTGGTTGCTAAGAATTGTTTTCAATGGAAATGGACCCATTGTCAATAGGAGGTATCTGTGAAGCTTTAGAATTGGAACAGCACTAGGTAAGCAGGTCTGAGATGGTTCAGCACAAATGAATGAGCCTAAGATGTTGCAATCAGTAATCTTACCTAGGAGAGGCTGTTGTTGATCAGAGCAAGGCATGCTCTCACCATCTGTATGGCCAGGGAAGAGAACTGGTTGCACTAGATGACTTTGAATGTGTGTGTGTACAGGGGTAAAATATAAAAAAATATGCCTGAATTCTGCTGGATGTCCTTGTGGCTTTAGTGCATTTAAAAATGACTACAGAAGTACAGGATAGATGCTAAGAGCTGAAGGTTGAGACCCAGAGAGAGGGGAAGGGTCTATGGTGTCAGAATACTTTGCTGCTTTTGCCCTGGGTATGGGCAGAAATTGTAGCACTGGACTGGAATGACTTATGATGAAGCAACTTTGGTGTTGATCTGTGTGAAGGTGTGAGCACAGGGATCAGCCCCTCTGAAGTACTGGGGAGCCAGAGCGTCCCATCCTAGATCCTGTCACACTACAGCTTCAAGGATAAGAGATGGCTCACCTCCCAGTGGCCCAGAACCCATGCAGAGCAAACTCACACCTGCCTGCCAGAATCCTCATGTCGGTGATGTGTGATGGTTTTGAACTCCCGGTTTCATGCCAGTCCTAGAATGTTCAGGGCTGTATCTTCTGCCAAGAACCCTGCTCACTTTCCCTCAGTTGGAAAACTGCTCCTTCATACAGCAACAGCTTGCTCCTCCCTAGGAAGGGTTTATTCCTTTCTCCGTAGTATGGTGGAGAGGGAAGGTCTTCTGGGGAGACATCTGTGAGGAGTCTTTGCATTGTAGGTGTTTCCAGTGTCAAGTACATCTGTCTGTGGTCCAGACCAAAGAGTGTGGGGGCCCTGACCTGCTGCACGAGTGCCTGAAGTATGTGTTTTGGCCAGCTGCAGAAATGGGGCACAGCGACGTGACTCTTTCTCAGTGCTGCAGGGAAACAAAACAGGAGATGAATGAAGCTCTGGTTCTGCAAACAAGCCTGGGAGTAAAAGTAGTGTCCCTAGTGACTGTGCTTGCTGTGTACACAGCTAATTATAGGGATAACTTTTCAGGAGCTTCATTATGTACACTGGGGAGTTTAATTCCCTCTGCACCTTACAGAGCTCTGCACCTAACCAACAAACTTGAGAATCACAAGCAAGTAACAGGAAAAGCCTCCTCCTCCTCCAGCTGTTCTGCAGTACTTTGCAGGACTTACACAGCACAGACAGCCCTGGGGGGCTGCACACAGGATGCTCTATGCACAGATGTGGTGGCAGTGAAATAATGGGGTCTGCCTTAACCCCTGTGCTCAAAGGCTTCTGCAGTGCACCTTTGGTGGCCTTAGCCACTGCAATAGGGCATTTGAGGTAGAAACCAGAGGCAGAATTATGTGCATAGGTCAATCTCTTGTTCATTTAATTTTTGGGTTTTATGCCCTGTTTGTGTCATCTCTGACCCGAACTTGTGATGTATGTGGCCCAGAAGTTTTGAGCTGTCAGGGGAGGCTGGTTTTGTTTGCAGATGGAGGAAGTGCTAGATGCAAATTGACAGAGGGCAGGATGAAGGAATTCCCTTTCCCCTCGGCTTTGCAGACATACTGTGATATAAGAACCCCTGCTCTGCAGCAGCATCTGAACTCAAAGGATATTCAAAATATCTAAGATGAAAACTCAACTTACCTAACAGGAAAGTGAGGCTGCAGAGGCGTGTCAGAGCTGCTGTCTTTACCCCAGGAAACAGGGAATTGAATTGTGTTGTGGAAAACGCACTTTTGTATCCATCTTTGGTGAGAAAGGATTTGAACATCTGCAGAAGCAGAACGTTTCAGAGACCTGGAAGTTCAGCAAGGGGTCTAACATTTTTTTTTTATTTTATTCCCCTGAACCATTGTGTGTGACATTAAACAATGAAGCATTGCTTAGAGGTAAACTAGGCCCCCCCATCTGCTGCAGGTTGAATCAAGATTTTGTATATGAAAATCTGTGCCTCAACTTTGTCACTTCAGTCCCATTGCACATGGAATTATGCATCTGGCTGTGAGGGACTGCTGAGCTGCAGAGAATCTGTCTGCAGGAGGACTGAGCAACCCTTGCACTTACCCTGAAGAAGAGGAGCAGGCACTGCATGTGAGTGCATGTGAGTCTGCCTTGGCGGCATTGCTCCTACTCTTGGCAGTGGCTGGGAAGTGCTGAGAGGCCTCTGACTGTCAGCACAAAGGGAAGTGACATCTCCCAGGCCATGCAGCCCTGGTGCCTTATGCACGCAGAGATCAACCACCAGCACGGCAAGGCAGGACTGAACTTCTTCCTTTCTTCTGGGGATCCTGCCAACTTTGAATAATTTTTTTTTTTTAAATCTCCCAGATATTTCGCAGAATAGCTGTCACAGGATGAACTTTATGGTGCCTAAGTCAGATCCCATCTCATGCACAGAAGTCCAGCAGTGAGCTGGGCCTGAGTTCCCAGGATAGGGAGGAAATTGTGGTGATTTAGAACATCACATGGTAGAAACCATTTTCCTCCTTATCATAAATGGAAGAAGGGCATGGCTGTCTGACACCTCAGTTCACAGAATCACAGAATGGGTCCAGTGGAAGGGACCACAGTGGGTTGTCTGGTCCAAGCTCCCTGCTCAAGCAGGGTCATCCCAGAGCACACGGCACTGGATTGTTTCCAAATGGTTCTTGAGTACTTCCAGTGAGGGAGACTCCACAGTCTCTCTAGGCAATCTGTTCCAGTGCTCAGTCACCCGCACCATAAAGAAGTTCTTCCTTATATTCAGATAAAACTTCCTGTGCATCAGTTTCTGCCTGTTGCCTCTTGTCCTGTTGCTTGGCACCACTGAGAAGAGCCTGAATCCATCCTCTTGACACACCCCCTTCAGATTACAGACGTTGATGAGGTCCTCTTTCAGTCACCCCTTCTCAAGCCTGAACAGGCCCTGCTCCCCTAGCCTTTCCTCATAAGAGAGATGCTCCAGTACCTTAATCATCTTTGTTGTCCTCTGCTGGGTTTGCTTCAGGAACTTCATGTCTCTCTTGTGCTGAGGGGCCAAGGGGAGTTCATCTGGAAGGAAGCTAAACCAATAAATCTGAGCAGAAATATTAGAAACAAACTCTCTCCTGCTGGTGGACATATCACAGAACTTAGACACTCTTAGTCACCTCCACAAAGGATGGCTTCCTCTCAGTACCAAAAATGGCAGCCCGCGGGCTGGCAAAGAGGTGGGGATAGTTGACACAGGAGGAGGAAATGTTGTCTGAAGGATACAACTGGGACAGTGGTTTGCAGGACTGTGAAACAGGAGGGCAGGGAAGAGCCAAAGGCTGTTTTCAGAGAAGGAGAGGACTTGCCCAAGAAGTGATGTGGCCAGCAACAGGTAAGAGTCTGTCAGGGAAGGTGTTGGGGGCGTACCACAGAGAACTGATAATGGTGGTGAAGACAACACAGAAGTGTTTTTTCTAAGGCTGTGGATCAAATACCTCTTTGACCGATTTTGGCTTAGTCACTAAGGAAACTTCAGAGGAACATTTTCAGTGGAAAAACCTGCAAAACCACAAGACGCACATTGAGTAAGAGCGTACTTGTTCTCTCATTTGAATTTCTCTCTTCTCTGCTAAAGTCCCTGCAAATCCAGACAGGCAGGCAAGCTAGTTGCATGAGCTGCAAAGCAGCAATTTTGTCCGAGTTAGAGGAAAGGCCCATGGTAACTGCACCCCTGGCTGCACCAGGCCTCCATTTATGGCAGCTATGCAGAGTTGCCCTTTGTATCACAGCCGCAAACAGCACTGTGTCCTCCTCTCCACATGCTCACCAAGGCTCAAGCTGTTGAATCCTCCATGGATCACAACAGCTCCTGGAGAGCCCCACATCCTGTCCACATACAGGTTGAAATGCCAGCCCCATTCAATCTCCAGCCTAAACACATGGGCTGTGTGAGCACTCTAGGTTTCTCCCTATCCCTGTGTTATGACTATTATATATTCTTCATATCTCCCTCCTTCCACTCTTCCTAGGCCAGAGCCCACATTTCATCATCTTGTTAGGGATTAGTCTAATTCTGTGTCACCCAGGTTGTGTGTTTTGTATGTCTACATCACCAGAATTATTTCTTGCCTTTACCTAGTAGATGATGCATTGGTGGTATTGCTACCTGTAACTTTCTCAGCCCAGCTTAATACAGCACATCATTACTTCCATAGGTGCCAGAAGACATAGCATGGATGCAGTCCAGCTCCAGTTCCTTTATTTGTGTGGGTAACTGCAGACAAATGTTAAGTCCTTGGATCAGCTTTCAGAAGAGCAGGATGGGAACTTGCAGCTTTCCTGGTTTTTTTGCTCTGTTGCTGTTAATTGCTGGAAGGAATAGAATAATCACCTCAAGAAAAAATGTTCAAGTGTTTTCTTCTCCACTAAATAATAGAGGGCTGTATGCCTGAAAGACTGTGTTTTAAAATACAGAGGTGATATTTTCAATATAAATCTGTTGTGCTCAGAGCATTCTTTGTCATCTTGGAATTCAGTGTGGGTGTTGATCCTGGATACATCATGACTTCCCATTGCAATCAAGAATTTATTTTCCTTGGACAATTTTTTCTGTTCTTTGGTTGAGAAAAAGAAGAGACAGACAGTAACTTAGTCCAGACTGCTGATGAAGCCTGTAGGCAGAGTTGGAGACAGAGCCCAGACTTCTTGTGTGCAGATCTCCTGAATGTAAGCCATATGGCCACATTTTCTCTTGACCTTCCTTCTCCCTTTGACTCCCAATTGCTATTTTCTTAAGTTGAAATGGCAGTATTTCACCATGAGTAAAAGGCTGTCTTGTTTGGTTGCTTGTTTGGCACAGCTGAAGTTGAACAGATCTGGACTGTTATTTTCCCTCCACCTCTCACTCCTCGCCAGTGAGACCATTCCTCCTGTATGAATTGCTTTATTCTTTCGGGGTCTGATGGTCAATGTGTTTCCTTGCTGCATTGCTTTCTCCAAGCAGTTGCCATGCTTTCTTGGATCCTTGGGCATCCTGCATTTCAGACCCCATCTCGTAGCAACATTTTCAGGTTTTCTGCTCTGCTGAGATGCTAGCAGTAGAGAAAATATTATGTTAAGCAGATATGAAGAAGATATATTTGTGTCATCAAGATTTTAATATCATTTTGAATAATTAGCAAATATTTAAATATTATTGTATTTAAAATATTTTATTACCAAGCTATTAAGAAGGTATATTCGCATAATCAAGAAGTACAAGTGGCAGGGGAGAAGAAAATGTGAATGAGCCCCTGCTTGGTATATTTTAGTCATGGCAAGACAGTAGCAGAAAGGAAGGTATTGTTAAAGGCAGTTTCTCATGCTGTAACTGAGGTAGTAATGCCTATATCAAATATCAACAGCCTTTAAATGTTTATCAATATTCTTTTCACAGACTTGTTCTGTCATCTGGGAGTCTGGATGCCACCATGGTTAATGGGTCTTTCAGATGCTTCCATCTTGCAGGTCTCTAGCATGGGAATGGCACATCTTCGGTGTCTTTGCTGTGACCGGATTGCTCACTGCCACCGAGACACAAACCACTCTGGGAAGATGCACTGCTCCCACAGAGCAGCAGGCAGAAGCAGGGTGACCTGAGAATCACCCCGTTAGGTTGTTCTCAGGATCCCAAACCAGTGTCTCTTCTTTCTGCCTTGCTATCTGCAAGCAGCATAGAGACTTGAGAGTAGAAGGCATTCCACAGGTTACTTCTCAGTCTCCAAGATAGAGCTGGCTCTCACTGCACCCTCCTCCTCCCTGCTGGCTCCTTGTCTCTGTGTGAGTGATGGGTCCTCTGACCCTGGTATGATTTTATTTCTTTTTTTGCCCATGCCCATGCCCTGGAGGCAGCTCTGCCTCAAGCATAACACTGCTGCTCCCAGGGAAAAGTGCCTGCCTTATTGCTTGTGTTCCAGGCACACCCCTTCAAAATGAACAAATATCCTGTGCAAAAAGAGAACAGAGAGAACCCACCAGGCACCCTCCGTCAGAGTGGCGATGAAGAAAGACTTAAGCCACACAAACAAATGGATCGGTGTCACTGTTGGGCATGAAATCAAACACACAACTCCAGAGTTTGTCAGAAGGCTGAAACTAACTTCATTAACAATTTGACTTCTTTATAGGCTAGGTCTCTAGAACTAAACTGATTGGTGTTAGAAGTAATACCCATTCAATCACATTGGCCAAGACAGAGAGACATCAAATGGTCTCCACCTCCAAAAGAAATGCAAACAAGACAGGATTAGCAAAAATATCTCCTGCTGTTTACAGCAAATTCCATGAGAACTGAGTTTTAGAAAGCAAAACATTTCAGACTGAAAAATCAGGGCGACATTTCACCCTTTTCTGTTTAAAAAACCAGAAAGATAAAAATGAAAAAATGAAAAATGAAAATAGTTCAGTGTCTGCTTGTGGAGGGACCATCCGAGTGATCACTTGCATCATCTGCATCTGAGTCATCACTCAATGGTTCATCCACTTGATGCCTTTCATTTTGGTCACGGCTTGCAGTGTGCATGTCGGCCTCGTTCTGCCTTTGCAGTTACAGGTCAAGAGGAACACACTTCGCAGGTACCCAGCGTACCCCAGTGTCTGTGGATACACACGCATACCCACGACCTGAAGCGAAAAGGTTGATGGGACCTTCCCATTGCTTGGTGACTAGGTTTTTCACCCGAACTTTCGCTCGAGGCTGATGCGTCTTGTCCGAAGCCTGCGACAAAAGGTGATGGTTCAAAACAACAGGATTATTTGAGTTCTGTGGCACCATAAAATGATTGAGGGTGTACAAAGCTTTTGCCAACCGACTGTGCGGGGTTTCATCCTGCAGATTAGCACTTTGCCTGATGGCCCTGTTGGAAGGTTTCTGTTTCGTCTTTGAGTCCTGAGACTGGTGCTTCAGTGGACTCCTTGGCAAGTCCAGCTTTGTGATTTAGGACAATAAACCCTTTATTTTAACAATAAAGATAACTGCATCCAGAACATTTCAAACTTAAGAAACTGCTTTACCAGCATTTTACAAATAGGGTGGGATTCTTTCTTTGGCTGTTCCTATGGAAATGAGGTGGTCTGTCTGTCTGCTTGTCCTGTCCTGACTTTCAATGACCAGACACACCTGAGAGTAGGACAGTGGTCCCTAAGGTATTATGGTGCTACTGGTTTTGTGAGACTATGTGTTGGGCAGAAGTGGAAAGTCCCAGCTGCATGATTAGCTTTTTCATGTCAGGGGTACATAGTCTTCCTCATAACATGTCCTCACATCCTTGCTGGGACCCTCAAGTCCCCCAAGACAAGCTGCCTGGGAGCTGATCATTGCTCCTTGCCCTTGCCTTCGATGGTACCGATGTTCTCCGACTCACTTCAGTGCCACCTTCTTGAAAATTCATGCAGGATTGTTTACTTCAGTTTGGGCTGCATTTATCTGAATGTCCGTCCTTATGCTGAGACTCCATCAAGCACCCAAAGCTCCTGGACCAGTTGGCTTCTATTTCTAGCCATGACAATCAGCCAAAGACTTGGTGCTGCTTTATTTATGTTCATCATATTAAATCTGCCTCTGTGACAGACAGAGATGTCTCAGATGGTCAACATGTGTAGGAGGGGACTCTGTTTCTGGGCAAGCACCATCCTCCTCTGCTTCTCCCCAAGCTCCACCACCCACTTAGAGAAATCCCAGGGAACCCATTCTCCAGATCACTGACAAAAGCAGCAAAAGCTCCCACTAAGAACAAGGATGAGAGATGTTCCTGGGACCCAGTAGCTTTTCAGGAAGCTCACACAATTCGGCAGAATGAAGGACAGCCACCAGGCAGGCAGGGCTAGGCAGGAAAAAGCTTCAGCAGCAAGACATCAGGAAACTTGTTCTCAGGAGCGGCTTAAGGTTAACTCTGTGCCTCAGTGCTAAGTTTTGCATGGAGAAGGCAGAAACCTAATCTGAGATTTCAGGTGCTTGCTGTCAGGCAGGAGAGAAGGAGCTAAAGCCAAGCCCTTAGCTGTCATGCCAGCCTTGCAGATCTCTCTTCAGTGTCAGTACAGAGCACTCCTGCTGCTGTTTTACTGATAGTGTCCTTTTCTGGAAGTGCAACCTAAGAGTGACAAATTATTTTCTTATGTTCTTACTTACTCAAGATCTTCCCAGATAAGGTACAGAGATTTTTGTTTAGCAATCCAGTGCCTACAATAGAGGATGGGGACAGTAACAGATCATTGTTAGAGTGATAGCACAGAGAGCCCAGAGAGATCAGACAATGCAGAAGAGCTCCAGGGGCTGAAAAAGAGAGTGAACTTGGGATGCCTGTCTATCATTTGTCATCACCAAGCCCCAGGCTTAGGAAGGCCAGGCAGTGACAAGAGGACCCTTGGCTGAGGGGGTTACTCCTGCCAGACAGGCCTCCTGTCCTGTGGAGGGCTGAGGGCAGGCACATAACCACAAATCTCTCCCTTCTGCAGCTTGTACAGCACTTGGCACAAACAGGACCTTAATCCTAATGAGATCCCTGGGCAACTCTAATAAAACGACTGTCCTGACTGCAGTCATTACTGTTCATTTCAGTAATAAACTCAGGTCTCAAAATAGACAAGGGTCTTTTTAGGAGATAGTGAGTATGTCTTATTCATTGTGTAGTATTGCTACTTTATTTAATGGATCCCCCAGCAGGTTCTTTGGTTCCTCCTCCGGTTCACTAGTGAAATGACCATCAAGAAAGACAATCACCTACCTCAAAGAGCTGAAGTGACAGACAGATACTTGGCCAAGTAACACGCGGGAAGGTGTGCTCTACAGACAAGTACAGATGGTCGGTATATAACATATGCACAGCAGAGATTCTCATTCAATGCCTGCTGTATGAAAATGTATGGTAGTAGACAACATTGTCACTAATCTTAGGCTTAGCCAGCCAGCAGGGCTGTAACTTCTTGAGTGCCTAAATATGTGATTCATGCAGGGTATTTTCCTGATAGATGTATGGTAACATTTTCCAGTGAAGCCATAGCTATTGGTGGGAGACAGTGAAAAGGAATCCCAAATAATACAATCCAGTTGGTGCCAGGAAGTATTGTAAGCAGATCCTATTACTGGAAAAGAGGGGAAAAAACCCCAAAACACATTAGTTAAAGCCCAGGAAAGACAAAAGTGTCTTGTTTGGCAGAAGTCTTTAAAGGAAGGTTCTACTGTGGAAAATAGTAGAATGCAACTTCTATGACTGATACATGTTGTAAGTCATATTTGTGTTCTTATGTGATTTTTGACATTTGCATTGAATCTTAAAATTACATCCTTTATCATGTAGGTAGACAAAAAAGGACAGATAATTTCAGCAGAGGAGACCCCAGTGACAGTTTTCTGAGCAAATGAGAGATATTGTTGAATCCAAAATTGTCACCTCATGACTGCAGCACTGGAGTCTTACTCTTTTTCTTGTCCTGGTTTTCCTCCCAGTGCCTGGCTAAAAGGATCATGAAAGAAAATGGAAAGAGCACTGAAAGAAACTTACTACCAAGCAGATGACTTCCAAATCTGCAGAATAACTTGAGATGGGTTTAGATAGAGAGTTTTCCATACTGAGGACATCATAAGAGCTCTTTATACTGCCTTCTGATACTTCATTTTGTAGTGATTATTGTGGCAATATTGAAGTAACAGAGGGCAATGCAAGACACTATAGAAAAGAATTTCACTCACTCAGACTAACACTCTCATAACCATGAATTCATGGGCACCAGAAGGCATTTGTTCAGACTATTCCATTTTTTGCAATCACACAAAGGGTTCAGTTTGTGGGCTCTGGAATTCCCATTATGTCTCTAGTGTTTCTCATAGTTTGGCCACCGTATGCTCATTTTAGATGCAACTTTTGCATCCTGTAGGAGTTGGCAGGAACTGTTGTCTTTTTTGCCTCCATCCTTTCCCACCTCTGAGTACCGTTAGAACTCATCCTCCTTTGTCTCCTCATCTAGGTATCTTAGAGCTCAATCTTGTTCTTTATCTTGGCACCATCATGTCCAGAGATCTAATTTTCTTTTCTTTTATTAAGTCTTAGGTGTACTCTGCCCCTTGTTTTAGGACTTACCTGGTTTCAAACTGTGATTTTCCACACACCCCCCCCCGCCCAGTCTGGATATCTAGAGGATCTGTTGGGATCTTAGTGACCTGCTAACCTAGCTGCCATCAATATGGGCTGTTCTTGTAGCTCTTCTTATGCCTTTCTTCCCAGTGCTTTTCACACCCAGACCTCTTTTGTTCTCCATTTATATTATTTTATTGTTTCTTTTATAATTTAAAAAAAACTGGGACCACTAATGACAAAGACACTTCTGGCAGAGTGGTGGCTTTTGGAATCCAGTGCCATTTTGCCATTTTAGGAAGAAGGAAAAACTAATCTAAAAGATCTGATTTATCACAGAGTCATAGAGTATACTGAGTCAGAAGAGACCCATCAGGATCATTCAGTCCAATGACTTGTCACACCATAAGCCTGAGAACATTGTCCAAATGTTTCTTGAATTCCTCTTATCTTTCTTTATCCTTTTACAGTTCTTTCCTGCCTTATGTAAACACAACATTTCTTTATAAAAATAATCAGTTGCCAAGTCTAATACAAATAAATGATAAATATGGATCCAAAAAGCATATAAACAGAGTGCAATTAATACTAAGGAAGGTCATCAAGTCAAATTATTTGTGATTATCATGTGATGTTAGGAACATTAATATAATTTGTAGTTATGCACAAGAAGATAAGAGTAACCAAATTTCATACTTCAATAAATAAGAATGCCTTTCTTCTTGCCACAAATAGTATTTCACAATTAGCTGTGTATTGTGTATTTCTCTTCACTCCCTAGCCCTTCTTTGTACTCTATCTGATATTAATAACAGAGGCCAAGACCTCAGGCGTGATGTACCACAGAAAAAGTTATTTGCTTACGAAAGACAACATTTATGATCCTGTAGATACTGAACTGAGATAGAACAAAGAAATGGGTATAATACTGCAGGGATGCTTGTAAATACTTCAGTGGCCTCCTGCATTCAAGACAGAACATAAATGTTTCAATCCAAACTTAGAGTCACAAGAGCTGGGAGATTTTGGATCAAAGATGCTATCCTGAGTATGTCGGTAAAAAAAAAAAAGAAGCATTATTGTTATTTTTTTTATTTATCAGATGGATGAGAAGAGTGAAACCACAGCTGCTTTCTTATCTCTTCCCATGTCTGTAAAGGAAATAAGGTGGGTAAATCTCATCTGATCCCAAAGAATTAATCAGGTCAGGACATTTTTGTGTTCATGTGGTGAAGCAAGGGGGATGGGTGTGGAAAAAGAAGAGAGATTTCTGTTCCCTTTTCCCATAGGAGTGCAGCCCAGAAGCATGCTCTCTATATAGACAAAGTCTGAACATTTTTTCATACGATTCTTGAAGTACAAGTAATGCAAGTTTCTTATATGGGTTATTTAATCTCTACACAAGAGCCTCTGCCAATTTTTTCAACATCCAAATAATATTAATATTATCCTGTCTCTTCCTTCCTTCCCGGACTGAAAGAGAAATATGCTGATCAGTATATGTGGACATGTGTGGGTGGTGGGGGTGAAGCCAAAGGAAGCAACAGAGGTAGCTCTTAGCTCTGAAATGTTTTGGTTGCTTTATTCAGTGAACTGAATAACCTTGGTCTGACTTCTGTGAAATTTTTGTCATCTCTGCTCATGAACTTCCTATTACCAGCCAAACACAGCTGTTCTGGGAAGTCCTGGCCAGACAGAGATAGTCAGTCTTTGAGAAATCCCATGGAGTGTGCTGAGCATTGGTGTTATAGGCTTGAGCCAGGCTCACTTTTTTCCAACAAGCAGAATCAGAGAGCAGTGACCTCCTATTAGGTTGTACTTCTGACCCAAATGCTCCTGTATTCATAGCCACACTGAGATTTTTCTAGGACACTGGGCTTTGTTTTAAAGCTTGATGGATTACAGGGAGTAACTTTGAGGATTACAGCTGCATAGAGGTTGTGTCTGCACACTAATCTCTGAATTTCAGTAGATTAAATGAAATTTAAATCTGCTACCTAAAAACCTCCCCAGTTTACCAACCAATCAACCAACCAACCACCCAACCAACCAGCTAACCCCTACAGCTCACCAACTATAAATTTCTCTTTATGGTCATGATTAATGTAGAGACCCAAATTCTGTAAGTCAGAGCAAGTGGAAGAAGAATTATCCTCTCACCCTCTGAATTTGTTCAGGGAAGAAAGATCTGGGCCTAATAATGGGGTTTATTTTCAGTCCTACTCCTTAACCCTAGGATACTGAGAAACCATTTGTCCCAGAGCCCAGAGAGATATCCTTCAGGCTGGACATGCAGGTGCACTCCACATCCATGGGCAGGAGAAAGTTAGTGGAAGTTATTACATAAGATGGAAAGGGAAGTTTCTAAACTGCCCAAAATGTTGGAGGAAGCATGAAAGAAAATAGCTGTAAGATGGTGTGGGCACCTTCCCCACCCACAGAAGACTGACACTATCTGTGAACTTCAGATGGTGGTTTTTACAACAGTCCTAAGACTACACATAGACCCACATTGCTAGAATCAATATGTATTCTCACACTAGGAACTTTTATTTTAGCAGAAAATTGTAATGCTGGGGGACAAAATTTTCCTCAGGGGAAAGGTCGAGACAGAATTCAAAGACATGTTTAAATATTTTTGAAGAAAAAACCCCACCACTTACTTGTTATGATATTACTCTTTTTTTCCCCATTCCATCATGAAAGTGGAAATTAGTCATTGCAGTAACTTTGAAAAAAATTGTTTGATTGATATGAAACTAGATTTTCCTGTTTATGTGCTCCCCCTTTCTTTTAATCTTTGGAAATTTTAAAATCTAGTTTTGAAATGCCTCTTTCCCAGGTTCAACTAGCATTTGAACAAGTTTTAGTTTTAACTTTGAGTAGCTGAGTGAGTTGGCTGCCAGAGCTAACACACATTCAGATATGTATATCAAGTTATTTAAATGTCTGAAATGTGTTGTTTATTTTTATTTCATGGTCTTTTGACTAGCTTCTGTGTTTAAAAACATCTCCCTTTCTAAAGCTTAGTGTCAATATGCTAGTTTGCAGCACGATTTATTCCATGAGGTTGTTGACTTTAATTATATTGTGGATACTCAAACACTCTTACTTAGTGGCTCAATTATTCTTGCTTCTTGGATCAGTTCCTAGGTATTACTTAGGACTAAATGGAAAAGTAAAAACAAAGTCTTGTTTTCTCATGTGCTGTAGAACTAGTTGTTCTAAGAAGCACTTGTTTATCATGTTGAGAAATCTCTTCGTAAGCCATAGACCATGTGGTGGTTGACTAACTTATATCCTGAAACACAGAAGCAAATTTGAAAAGGACTGTCCAGATTGGTAAGTCCAGTTACTTGATACTCTGGGCAACCTAGGTTTGGAAACCCTGCACCGTTGCAGAGCTGATAGGGTTTATTCCCTTACTGGAGTGCTCTTTTATTTAATAGGTTCATTCCCTTACTGCAGCTCTGCTGCAGCCTTCCTGGCATGAGCTGGGAGGGAGACACAGATGAAGATCATGGCTTTAAAGACAGAGGCTGGAAATCGGGCTTCCCCTAACCATGAGAGCTGTGGACTGTGAAACAGCCCCTGGGGGTACTGGAAACAAAACCTGACTGCTAGTCCATTGTCATGTTGGAAAAGCCTTGAGGTCAATGCAGGGATGGAGAAGCTTAGCACCTCCCACGGGCCATGGGGAAAAGGTCTGTCGTTTTGGATGTGAGTGCAAATCATACTGTCTTTTTACAGCACTTCCCACCAGAATTATTCCATGAAGAGGGTGACCTGGGCGATGCAGAGGAATCATGCTGAGGTCTCCCTCATAACTTATCCAGTGGCACCGACAGATGCCCATGTCTGCTGGCACATTCTCAGTAGACATCTGAGAATCAGTATTCTGTCCTCGCCTTCATAATTGTTGCTTCATAGTTCTTTCTTTTGTTCCCCATTTACTTCTAGCTTACAAGCTTTTAATTTACAGCAGGATTCTTACTGCTAATCCTGATGGCAGACCTCTCCTTTGCCGTATTGCATATTATTCTGTTCCTGTTAATGAAGATTTAAAGGTCATCCTTTTCATCCTGTATGAGCTCTCAGACTTCCTTTTCACTGCTGTTGCCTTCTTGCGTTCTGTTATTGACAAAATTCCTTAACAAGCATTTCACTTTTAAAGCCAGTCACTAAGAGAAGTAAAGTAAAGTAAAGTAAAACTAGTCCCAAGAGAAATTCAATTGGCAATTTCTCATAATTTCTCCTTTCCACTGCTTAAACTTTTG
Source organism: Donacobius atricapilla (assembly GCA_013397315.1). NCBI lineage: Eukaryota > Metazoa > Chordata > Aves > Passeriformes > Mimidae > Donacobius > Donacobius atricapilla. The sequence continues at coordinate 123,564 of WBMY01006225.1, read as the reverse complement.
CCCCATTTGTCTGGTTCCTTACTATCTTGCCATTTTGGTTTTAATGCCCATTTTCCCCTACTTAAGTAAGAGTTTGCCAGTTGGCACTGGGGCAAATGATTTACCAGTATCTAGGTAGATGAGGGTGACCAAGTCTTCTGAGTCCTGATTTCTTTCGGGGTTCAGCATGCCATAGGGCTGAAAACTTAGATGATCCCGAAGGGTGGTAGACCAGGGCAAGAAATGCCCTCCTGTTTGCACCACTTTTCAAAGGTGGTTCCTGATCATGTGCCCTTTGCCTCGAGGACAGTTCAAAATTGCTGTTCTCGGGCTCTGTGGACCAACTGCTGCTTGTACAAGGACACAAGTAACATGGTACCTCACTGCCACAGTGAAGTCTGAACCTTCCCCAAACTCATAGAGCACTTTAGGAACTAAATATAAAACCCTGGGACAGGAGCTGCTCACTGTTCTCTGTTCAAACAGTGGTGGTTCTTTATCTCCATAGATATGCTATAATTTTTATTTTGGGCTGAAGCCCAAAGCCTAGTCCAGCAGTCACATGTCCTGTGTTGCCCAGCATGGTTGTGAGTCTGATGAAAGCAGAAGGTGCATCTCAGGGATTTGGGTTCGTGTAAGCCAACTCTTCGTCTCTGTGTCACTTTTGGGGGTTTCGGAGCTGACACGTTAGTAATGTTAGTTTTTGATCTAATATTAGCCTGCCATCAAGAGGGGGGATCAGTTGTAAAAGCAGCATGAAATGAGATGGGAGAAGGCTCCTGGCCTGCTGCTCCAGGTGAAAGAACAGGTGCCCTGGCTAGCACTGTAGCTTGAGATAGAGCATAGCCAGGAAAGGAGGGGGTGAAAGGTGTGTGTGTCGGG
>WBMY01006225.1:94104-122509 GCA_013397315.1 Donacobius atricapilla | reverse complement strand
GGGGGGGAGGTGGCGGTTCTTGCAACAAAGAAAGAGAATGGAGCTTTTTCTCTTATCTCTGTCCGCTCACTGCTCCCAGGCACAGAAAGGGAACCTAGAGGTGACTGTGTCCCCACTAGCTGCTAGTATGGGCTTTGGCTCTCTCCCTTTTGGTTCAGCTCTTTGATGTTGCTAGCTTCCGGGCTGTGGGCAGAAAGTGGTTCTGATGGTAGCCTGGGGGTGGATCAAGAGTGGGAGAGGGGAGGAGCCACTGATCGATGCTAATAAATAAAAGGTCCCTCTTCTTCGGTCCAGGGTCCAAGACGTCAGGAGAGCTGCCCCCTGAGACAAGAACTGCAGACTGCTTAGTGAGTATGCAGGGACTGCTTTGCTTTTCCTGGACAGCTGCTTATTATTACTATTGCCTTGCTGGTGCTTCACCGCTGTAAAATGTTAGGAGTGTTTGCTACAGCACATATAGAGTTGTGATTTTCCACTCCAGCAGCAGACACATCAGGGCTGCTTTTCTGATCCCTCCTTTATTTGTGAGTCAACAGAAATTTCCCTGGCATGTGCAGATTTGTCTTATCTCCTTTCTGTATTTCTAACCAGTGGATGCTGCAAGAAAGCAGTGGGTTTGGGCTCACTGTGCTGCATGGTATGTTACCCCCAGGGCAGCCCGCTGTTGTTGAGTAGGGGAGATGTGTGCTGGGAAAGTATAGAGTGCAGGGGGAGTAGAAAGGAGTACTTTTGCAAGAGGAAGCATTCCCTGAAGGAGATTTGGTATAGGGCTGTGTAGCTGGCATGTTCATTCATCCCTTGAAAAATGTATTGCCTCTGTGGTGAAAAATGAAACATTTGGGTTAAAGTGGTGTTTGTGGCTGTTCTCTTGTGGTTGATGGCAGGGTATGCTCCAGGCATTCTGGGATCAGAGTCCTCTGAAATGGGAGCAGAGTCTTCTAGGGAGCAAAAAGCTCTGCCTTGAGTGAAGACAAACAAAGAGGGTTTGGCTCCAAAGCATGTTGGAGTTTCCCACTGGGCAGCCTCACTTTCATTCCAAAGTACATCCAGCATCTTCCTCTCTGTGCCCCACTGCTTTCCCACTGAGGTCTGTCATCCAGCCTCTCCCTCATATTTTCCTTTCTTAGCAGCTACTGTACAAGATATTTAGGAAACCTATAAAACCCATATTCAACAATAAGTCCAAAACTTCTAATTTCTAAGAAATTAAAAGTATCGCAGAGCAGGGAATTTCCTTTAAAGAGACTGGAGTGGCAGGGCACAGAACAGCGGCAGCAAAGTCTCAGTTCACCCTTGACCTTGTATCTAGAGAAAACTCATGGCTTTTCCCCAAGTTTTCCTCCTCATTTCAGGCTAAGCACTGAACAGGAAAGAAGTGGATGTGTATGGGCGGGCTTGATGGTGCAGGACTGAGCAGCTCTCCACATGGGGTGGGATAATAGGAATGAAGAGCAATTCTTTGTCTTTGGTCTGAAGTTGAAGCCCCTGGTCAGTTTTAATTCCTGAGACAGGAAGTTTCAGGAAAGGGTCATGAGTTTTGCATTGAAAGGGTAAATTGCCAAGTCCAGAGTAATCTTTTTCCAATGGATTTCACTCCTCCCTGATGAAGAGTTAGGCTCTGGCTATATGTCCTTGTAGTTCTTAGCTGTGTTACCTTCAGTGCAGCTTCACGGTTTGGCCTCTGAAGGTGATAGCAGTGACAACAGCACAGTGGTTTGTGGAGAATGGTCTGTACCCAGAGTGCATTCACTTCGCATCCTGTCAGTGAGAAATCCTGATACCTGCATATACACAATAGACAAAATAGGCAGTAATCACGGCTTGGATGAGACGTAAGATTGGTTCCTGTGCCCCACTTCATCCCCGGGGAGTGTGTGGGGTCCCAGCCCTATCACTGCCGCTGGGGAAGTGCTGGCAGGCAGTGGGTACCCACTCTCCCTCCCTCCCTTGCCTCTAGCAAACTCTTTCCTTTTCACCCAGCAGGGATAGCCATCTCTGTAACTGCTTTTCTCTTTCACTGCTTTCTGATCCAAGAGTTGGAGAGTGGAACACCCGATGTTTTGTTCATCTCTGCTGCCCATGATAGTGGATCCAGTCAATCTCTTTCAGGTGTTAAAAGGCAAGGTAATTCCCCCTGAGACTGCTGGCCTTAAAGATTCATCCCAGGTGAAAAGCCTTACACAGACATGGGACTTCGGTGCCCAGTGAGGCAAGGACTGCTAGCGCTAGACCAGAGAGGGAAACATTTGCCTTTGACTCCACCAAGATGTCCTTTGGGATGCAAGAGGAGTCTAGGGTCAGCACAATAGTGAGAGCCTTCTAAGTGTTCTGGGTGCTGCTGTTATTTCAATGCAAAAATCATGATCCCAGCAGCAGAGGGATTCTTTCAGGTTGCTGCTTGTCACTCCTGAAGCAATGAAATAGGAGATGAAATGGGACAGCAGGGTTATATTCCTCCTCTGATAGCTGGCAGGATGGCATTGCAGCCCTAGCAAGCTGAAAAGAGGGGGACTGAGTGGGACAGGAATGTTTGAAGCCTCATGCTCTGTGTCTCCATCAGCAAAACTGACAGAAGAGTTTGGACTGGTTGTATTCAGGCAGGGTATGATGAGAGCAAATAAAGCAGATCAGAGGAAAAGTCAGAAAAACAAACATTTATATTTGGGACCAACACACACCTCTCTGCCTTTGGACCCCTGGCAGCCTGTGAAATTCCTTCCACTTACCTCGGCCAGCTTTTCTGAGTGTGGAGTGCTAGTGACATGTTTGCCTCTGGATTACATCCCCCAGCCCTGAACCATGACAGGAAGAGGGCATGCCCCTTCCTTTCTAAAACATAATTCAGTCTGCTAATAGAGGATGTTTTGTAATAGCTCCAAGAAGAATGTGTACCACCTAACTCTCACCTTGCCCAGGCTCTTTCATGGGTACCCTCCTAGCTCTGTTTTCATAATAAACATTCCACTGCTAATTTTGCAGGCAGCCCAGGATCTCCAGCTACCCTCAGTGAGAAGAGAGCAAAACACAGTGAGAAAGACAGAGAGAGAGATTCTTCCCTGCACTGGCACAATGCGCACTCTCATCATCCTTATGCTCCTGGCTGCCTTGGTGATTGCTGCCACTTGCTATGGTAGGTGACCTTTATTACTGGGTAGAATGAAGACTCCAAGCATGCAGACATTTATGGGTCTGTTCAGATGTTTGTTTTTTAACTTTGTGTCTTCTTTCCCCTTAACTTGATCTCTTCACTGCTTTCCTGCCCTTGTGTCAGATCCTCCTAGCCCCGATCCAGAGCTGTTATCTCCAGTCATTGGAATTCACGGTCCAGGATGCTTCAACCCCTTCCTCTCTGTCCCAGCTCACTTCACAAGACTGCTCCTCTTTTTGTCCCTTTGTTGTCTGGACTATTGTAAGACTGCTAATTCTTAATTATTCCTTGCTAATTGGAAGATTTCCCTTTTTCCTTATATAATATCATCCCGTTTTTCCTGTGAAGCACACAGTTCCATATTGGTGGAATTAAGTTGCTGCTTCATGCAAGAGTCAAGTGCATTTCACTGTGCTAATCTGTCATGGTAGGACACGAAAATAGATTGACTCCATATAGTTGTCAGAAGAGAAAGAAGGCTTTATTTACAATTCTAAGAGTTTATTTTATAACATGCTGCACTAAAAAGGTATATTATTGGTCCACCAGACTGACACTTCTTTCCATTGGTTCAGTAATAAGAAACAACACTTGCAGACAATTGTTATGAGAAAAAGAACACTGTTTACTTAACCTGTTTTGAGAAACAGAGAGAGATGTTTTGAAAAGAAAAGGAAACTGTTGACAGCTTTGCCTTGGGAAAAAGAGGTAGCAATGATTAGTAAGTTAAAAATTCCCCTGGGCTCAGAAATATTGAGCCCACATCAATCCATCCTCTAAGAACTCATGCAAGCTTTGAAGGTAAATTGGTATCCTATCCACTGTAGTGTCAGGAGTAGGTGAGGAACTGTGCAGGAGAATCAGGCTGATGACCAAGCATAAATCCGGAAGCACTGACTAAATCACCAGGTAGCTCAGTATTAAACTCCTGAGCACTTTAAACTCCTCATATAAATTCTAGGTCACACCTCTGATCCCTTTCTCTTCCTTTTAAACATGTGCCTTAAAACCTGGCTTCTCTGACTCCTATGTGTGTTCTATTGATATGTGATACATGAAATACCGAATCCCATCAATACAGTGTCATAATACATGTTTCATTCTTTCTTTCCACAGAGTCCCATGAGAGCATGGAGTCCCATGAGTATCTCAGTAAGAGACTGCTTTACTATGTCATTAAATTAGAAGAGTGCTACAGACATGTCCAAGATCATTTACTTGGGCTCCTACTAGGGATAAAATAGGTAGAATCACTGAGCCTAGGGAAATTGAATTTACTCAGTGATGGAGTTTCAGAATGAAAAGGGAGACAGTTAAAAGAAGACTTCATGTGTTTTGGCACAAGCTCCTACCACCATTTTGCATGGACTATAGCGTTAGTGTTAGGGTTAGGGGTTAGAGTTCTGGGTTAGGGTTAATGTTCCGGTTCTGGGTTAGGGTTAATGTTACAGTTAGGATTAGTGGTTATGCTTAAGGTCTGGGGTTAGGGTTAGGGTGTCGCAGGAAAAGCAGGAAAAGGGTGGAGAGTCTCACTGTGGAAAAATTAATATCCTGCTGAGGTTAGAGAACAGGTGAATCGAAACTAAACAGAAATTAGGACATCTGGAAGAAGAACAAAGCAGGTCAGCAACACAAAGGCACATGTGGAAGCCAATGTCAATGACATCCACAGACTCCTGAACTCTGTATCAGAACTGTGATGTTTCTCAAAAAATCAGAAGGGACTTTCAGGCCCCTCAGTCCAAAACTGCCACACAGACTCTCTAATCTTGGAGGGAGAGAGACTTACTCAGGCCATTCCTATGCGCAATTTCACAATTCTTGTTGTTCTTCTGAGAGTGCTCAGATGTCCCATGGTCTGTGTAGCTTGGTGCCTGCCTCTTCTGGGCCAAGCTCCATTCACTCAGAGGGGCTGTGGCAGCAAAATCACAGTAATGTTCCACTGGGTGAATTGAATAAGAGCAGAACAAGAGCAGCATGGGCACATCTGTACAGGCTGCACCAGCCAGTGAGAGAGCCTGTACATGAACCAGCCACGGGACAAAAGGGAATATTAAAAGGTCCTGGATTTCACTGTACATGGGAAGGCAGACAAGGAGGCTGTTATAAAGGAGGAAGCTAGCTTTTGTTGAAATCTAGCATTGGAAAAGTACCATTCTGAATAACTCCTTGCCTTCTCAGATCCCTTCCTCAACAGGCGAAGGGCCAATGACTTCATTCAGGCTGACACGAGACTGAGAGCCATCACTCAGGAGAGGTATGTCATGGCCTCAGGATGCTAAGGTTGAAAGTGGGAAGAGATTCCTCCTTGCCAAGCACAGGCTGGTAGCAGGGTGGCAGCCATGGTGACTTTTGAGAAGCCTCAGTTCCTCTTCTAATGTCAGGTACCATTTAAGTCCCCAATCCCAGGAAAAGCAAGAATTCAGGTAACAGAGAGTGGGTCCTTTGATTTGGAGACATGTCACATGCTGAGAAGACTGATTAATTTTTCTGAAGGAAGCACCAACTGAAGGAGAGAGAATGAGTGTGGGATGGTCTGAAAGAAACCTCAGTTTGAGATCTTATTCTTGTCCTCAGATCTCATGCATGAGATTTTGAACTTGCATAACCTTTTCTAAATCAAAGGGCCATCTGAGGGCCTCCTTGCCTCATTTATAAAATACAGATATAACCAATTTCATGCCTTATTCAAAGCTTGTGAAAATGAAGACTGAGTGAGGCACAGAAATCATCTCTTAGAGAGGCATAAGGCAAACCTTCTCCTCAGTACCAGGTGACCCCTTTGCAGAATATTTCAGGTCTTTTTTTCTATGTTTGGGAAAGAGCAGAAGAGCTGAAGAGAGCAGGCCAGGGAAGACTGCAAAAGGAGGACCCTTCCTCAAACTGAGGCAGAAGCCATTCCCCTCTCCCCACCACCTTATTTAGCCCCTAAATGAAAAGTTGCCTGAGGAAGTAAAAATTCCTGCTGTAGTCATGTCACTCCCCGGGTGTGGCAAACATAGAAGCTGGAGAGCCAAGAACTCAGTAGCTGGATGATGGACTCTGATGGTGGATCCTTAGTCCCAGTGGGGAGTTTCATGACAGGAAAGGGCTGTAGACAGATATTTAAGATGACAGCACTTACCCCTCTTTTCTCCTACCATTACAGGATCAGGGAACGTAGTAAAGCACCTCAGGAGCATCAGAGGGAGCTCTGCGAGGACTACTACCCTTGTGAAATGTATGCTTTTCGCCATGGCTATGCTGCTGCTTACAAGCACTATTTTGGGAGGAGGAGGACTAAGTAAAGGATGACCTGTTCCCACCTTTCCCACCCTGGGGCCTGGCATCCAGGGTGTCCTCCCCAAAATCGCAAAGGATCTGAAACATATTCAGTTGCTTGTATCCCTCTGTGTTATCCTGCCTGCTGCTTCTCTCCCATGTAGCCATGTATTCCTATCACTGTGTTAATTAGCACTGAGCTGATGTAGCAGAGATCACAGAGAGTTCAGGATGTGGGTGTTTACTACAAAATAAATGGCTGGTTTGATACTATTGTCTCATGACTCACAGTATTTTGGAAGGGGGGGTATGCAATTTTCCATGAAGGAAATGAATTTGTTTATTATACACCTTGTTGCAGATCGGGGGGAAAAACGTCATTACCATACAAGCATATGGCCTTGGAAGAATCTATAATGTTCTTGTTCCAGGTTCTACAAGTGGCTTCTTTCAGAGGTCACCGGACAGTTTCAGCTCCCAGTCTTCTTAAGACATCTAAAAACAGTGGGGTGTTCAGAATGCAGATACACTTCTTCAAAATCAAATCTTTCCTCAGTTAGGGAAACAAAATCCAGATGTCACCTATTTAATCTTAAAACAAAGTTAGGGTGAGACATGGTGGCAGAAAAAGCCTTTAAAATTCTTCTTGTTTATCCAGCTACCATCAAGTCCTGATGTTAGGTGCTCCTTTAGAAAGAAGTGTGTGGTCCAGACTTAACTTGTGTTTTCTTTTGCAATCCCCTTTCAAAACCCTTCCACTTGAAACTACTCTGGTAGCACTTGAAAGCTTCAGAAATCAAAGCTGGAGAGGGGCTCCTGGTGGTAAATAAACAGAAAAAAGAAATCCAGTGTTTGAGGTCAGACCAAACTTCATTCACGTAGAACAATTTCATTTTACTGTTCACAAATCGTTTGAAATTAAGATGTGGCTTGACCCTGCACACAAGTTACTGAGCACCTCCCGGACCTCTGAGGAGTGAGCATGGCTGCATTCTGCTCACCCTCCCTGGGGCCTGACCCCAGGCCAAAAGGCACCAGTGCTGACATGTCCAAGAATTCAATGCTGCTCTGGGCTTGACAAGCAGCCACAGCAGCTGGGACACCCCTGGCATGATTTGTGCAGGAGACATAACATCTATCTCAGCTCGACACAGATGGTTTCAATATTCACATCTCCAGGCTTACACAGGCACCTGCAAATTATAGACATTGGAAAGATTCATGGCATGCAATCAAAGTCTCTGATGTATAAAGTATCAAATTGTTGACTAATCTGTGAAATTAAGTCTGGAGCCAAATCCACCTGGCCCATTAGAAACATGCATCTTCTTCCAAAACATGCTTCAAAGTTTTGCCAGCTTCGAAACTGAATTTTGGAAAGAAATGTGATTTATTTATTGAAAACACTTCTGATAGGAAACTCCACCCTGACAGTTGCTAAAGTTTCATCCAGAGTAAAAAGTGAGAGAGAAATAATTTTAAGGAAAACACCTGTACAGATTAGGTGTATTCACACACACTTGTTCTCTATGTTCTCAAGTAGGTGAATCTTGTGATCACCAACAGAAGCAAACTCACATATGCTAAAATCAGCAAGTTTGCAGTGTCTGGGTTTGACTTGACACTGTGCATCAGGCACAAAGTCCAGTGCTGTCTGGGTCTGTGTCCAGAAATATCCAGTGATTCCAATCCCCAGTTAACCAGGATAAATAATGAATAATACCAGAGATTTCTGTGGGTTTTCATTACTGTAAGCAACAACCAAAAATATTTAAGAGACTACATGCTGGTTAGAAAGCTTGGGAAAAGATGGGAGGATAAATAAAGCTGTTTGAATTAGTAGAACTGTACATTTATATATTTATATTATTTCAAGTATTTTTCTGGAAGCATAACTTTCCTAGAATACCTATTATTTTTAGACGTTTATTTACTTTTTAACTGTAGCTCTTTTGCTGGAATAATATATATACAAGACCTTGCTGGACATCATGAGTATATATATTCAGCTTTCCTGGACAGTAGAAAACTTAACAGAGACAAAAGTTGGAGTTTATTTTAATCCTGAAAATTCTCTTAGCTAAAAGACAGTGTTTTTAAGAATTGGAGAAATCCCTAATGGCTCTTGACGGGATTTTCACACCGACATCTCCCTAATTAGGGGTTTTCTGTCTCTCAGACAGAAACTGTTCCAGGGTTTAAAAGATGAGATGGAACCTGTGGCTTGATCTTCAAAGGTGTTTATTCTATTTCTTATCTCAAGGTCTTACAGCAGTCTCAGTACACTGAAGGAAAGCAGCTACAGGAACATGGACAGAGAGTCCAAGGTCATTTTTAAAAATTTCTAATCCAATTAACCCTAAAAACGTACTATATTTACAGTTTTGTGCCAATTACTGTCACCTATTCTAAACATGCAATTTCTACCTCGAATCCATTCTACCAATGTCTTTGTGCCACCGTCACAGCAGAAAATGGAGTAGACGAAGAAGACGAATAAGAAGAAGAAGAAAAAGAAGAAGATGAGACAACGCCCAAAATTCTCCATCTTGCTCTGATCTACTTCCATACTAAAAACCCAAAACTACAGATTTTCACCCTGTGACAAACTAAACTACTATTTATTTTAAATCTTTGTTGTTTTCAATTCATCTATGAGTGTTGGAAGTTTTTCCCATGGACTAAGGTCAAAGGCAATGCTTTCCTGGGGTCCCAACCAGGGTCTCGGACCTCCCAGGGCAGTTTGAGTGTCTTTCCACATGCCCTGGACTCCAACATCCTCTGATTTTCCTTGGGAGCCTCCTAAACTTTACTTCTGTAACCCTGCACATGTGTCTGAGGAAGACTGGATATGAGGTGGAGGAATATTATGTCTCTGCTACCAGAAACAATGAGTACACTTGATTAAAAAAAAAAAAACGGAAAAAAAAAAAAGCAACAGCTACCCAAACTTGGTCACCTGGTCTGTTCAGCCAGGAGGAAACTGCATTGCAGTGTGCAACACCCTCCTAAGGGGCAGTGGAGGGGCAACACCAATCTCTGCTCTCTGGTGACCAGTGATAGTACCCAAGGGAACAGCTGGAACTGTGTCAAGGGAGTTTCGGTTTAATATCAGGAAAAGGTTCTTCACCCAGTGGATGGTTGGGCACTGGAACAGGCTCCCCAGGGCAGTGGTCATAGCACCAGCCTAACAGAGTTCAAGAAGCATTTGGACAATGAACTCAGGCATAGGGTGTGACTCTTGAGGTGTCCTGTGGAGGGTCAGAAGCTGGACTTGATGATCCTTGTGGGACCCTTCCAACTCAGATTATTCTGGGATTCTGTGGTTCCTATGCTGTTTGTGGGACGTGCCTTTGGTAACTTGGATGGTGGGTTTAAGGAGTGTGGGATTATTGACACAATAGCCCATGCAAGGCCCTTGTCGTACCAAGTAACTTTAGCCACTCGGCTCCTGAAGAATAAAATACTTTTGGAGGCTATATGTTTATTTGACTTTTAGATAAGAGAAGCCAAAATAAGGCTTCTAAATTATGAAGATTTCCAGGGGGGAAATATAAACATCGTCCCTCAAACTAACTTCCAAAGTTCCTAAAAGTACAAAAATCTCATCTCTCCCAAGTGATTTGGTGAAACTGTCTGAAAAACTATTGTGTTCACCCTATGCAAACTGATTTACAGGTTTCTTTACCCTCGGGGTAATAAGTCAAGGTTGGGTGGAGGAAAAGGTCGCGATTGTGTTCAGTCTCGTTTGAGAAACCTCACACGAGAGAGCCCCATCACGTGAAAAGAATTGCTCTACTTCAGTGTGTGCTGGTCTTTTCCCTGGCTTTCCAGCATGACTGGATGACTTTAAAGTTTTTAAGAAAAATTATTTTTAAAATCCAGTTGTTTTTCTTCAACAGCTCCATTCAAAACCTCAGATAAAATCTTCTGGAAATGCCCTGAGTCATGAGATGGATGTCAAAATGACTGCCAGGATCCAGTATCTCCTGGCCCTAAGGATAGGTTTTGTTTTGGAGCGCAGACACAGGAACACAAGCCAGATCTCTGATCTCTCCAAGAAATCACAGGATATAAGCTGCTGCCTAAAAACAAGCCTCAGAGAACCTCAATAACCTCCAGGAAAGCTTTGAGGTTAGGGAGACTAGTGTAGCCAAAGAAGACATGAGGAGCGTGCTGGCACTGCTGATTGTGACTCTGGCTTTGGCAGCACTCTGCTGTTGTGAGAAAGGTAAGGGGACATCTTCCCAGAAAGGCTCTCAGAGCACTGCTGAACCCTGCAGCTTGCTGTCAGCCTCCCTCCAGTCTGGGAGAGACACAGAGCTTTGGCGGGGAGGAGATGCACCACCAGTCATTGCATGACTTCAGATCTCTGTTGGAGAGAGAGTTGTGGATGCGAGAGGGCTTGGGAACAGAGATCCCCATCTCTTGCTGGGCATTTTCTTCCACTAGTCAACACCCACTCACCTCCACCTCAGTTACATATTGAATTGCAGCAGAGAATTTGAACATTTTAATATGTTTAAGATTTCAACTGTTTTATTATTTTGTCTCTGTCTAAATGGTGGGTGTTAATAAAACCATTTTGGGGGAAACAGACCTTCTTTATAAATGCGGGGAGCTGGATCTGGCCAGTCAGTGGTGGGATTCAGTTACAGAGGAGGATGACTCACAAGCAGAGAAGGACTCACAAACAGACTGTCTGTATGTCTGTATGTCTTCCAGACCCCAAAGAACCCTCAGGATCTCGCAGCGCTGACAGTGAGTATATTATTCTGACTGATACTCAGCTCCATTCTCCTGCATCTGCCTTCTTTCTTCCCTTTGATAGGTTCAAGGGCTGAACAAGAATCATGCTAAGTCCCTCTCCAACTCTTCCCTTTTTGCTCCCTAAGTCTTTGGTCCCTGAGGTGCAGGAGCATGTGCAGCGATCAGAGCCCTTCACGGGTGAGCCGGTGACATGAGGGCAGCCAGTGTCCCTGCACCAGCAAGGCTAGCATTGCTTGGGGTGTGCTGCTTCCAGAGGCTGAGCAGTGCCCTGGCAAGGCATAAGTAATGCAGGTTGTTAGCAGCTGGATGCATCTGCCTTCTGTGAAACAGGGTTGTGTTGGTGGAGTCTCCCTGCTCTGACCTGGCTTCTGACCTGGTTTCTGACCAGAGGTCTGCCCAGAGTGACTGCTGCATCCCCAGGCTGTTCTGAGAGCAGAAGCTGCCCACATCAATGGGTTGTGACATCCCTGCCAAATCCTGCAACAGGGAAACCCTGAAAGAGAGGGGCTTTGTTGGCTGCTCCGGATGGGCTGCAGTCCCTCCTGTCAGGTCATCTGGGATGCTGGGAGTTGCACACCTTGGGTTGTTCACAGCTTTTGCAGCAAGTTGATCCTGGCAGAAATCCGTATGGAAAATCCTTTTTGTTCTCTTGTCTTTCCTTTCTCATACTTTAAAGGATAACGTTGCTGCTGAGAAGCATGAAAGCTGGTATTTTTCCAGTGAATGCAAGGCCCCACAGATTGGGAAAGAGAAAAAAAGATGTGAGGACTGTTCAGGGAAAGGTGGTAGTTTCTGACAACTCATTAACTGGCAGTTTCTGTGTAGTCAGTATTTTGATCCAGATTAAACTCAATTTTCTCTTGCCTCCAAAGAGAAACATAGCCAAACACTCCATGATGATGAGGGAAGGGACAAACCCCATCATCTCCCCACAGGCAGAGGTCTTAGAATCTTTTTTCCCCCAGAGACAGCAACCATTTGCCAGTTTCCATGCTGAAATGTGTATTGGGATGCAGCTGCCTGCCGTGCCAGCACCTGTGCACACCTCTGCTGTTGTGGGACCATCCGATGGAGCGAGGTTGTGCTGTACTGAGTCCTGGCTCAGGCTGGGAAGTGGCTGTACCTAGTGTTTGTGGGGTCCTTCACAGCACCACGGTGTTTGCGCAACGACAAATCAAGGGAGCAAAGAAGCAACTTTGTTAGTGGAGAAGAGGGGCAAATGCTCTCATGGCTGAAACACCTCTTATGTTCTCCAGGTCCTGGATGCTGGGATCTTTGCACATCTTGGGTGTATTTCTCACTGGGTGATGTTTACTCTCACTATTTCATACTCTTCACTTTTCATGGAACTCTGTACATGTGAACATTGGTATCTGTGCGCTGCCTGTTGCTCATGGCTCATTGGAGGTGCTTTAAGGTCTTCTGGTTGGTATCTCACATCATTCTCAGTCTGAGTCAAGACACAGAAAAGAAGCCAAGACTCTAAAATTAAGTAGGCGAGGGAGAGAGGGTGCCATTCTCCTAATTTTCCTCTTATTCATATTTTATGCCTTCTGCACATTTGCTGCAGAGTCAGATCAAAATAAGGATAAGGAAATTGAGTTTATGACAGAAAAAATCCTTGCTTCATGGAGATGTGGAGGCTGCACATCAGGAGGGAGTTTTGAGTGGACAGTGGAATGGGGAGAGAAGAACACACCCTTAGTATCACTTGTGGCAGTCATATGTGAAGAAAGTAGATTCTGATTTTCAGAATCTAGAGGTTAGACTGGTTTGTGTGTTTCAGTGCTGCATCTCTAACCTGCTGTATTCTCTCTTGGTAGGCATAAAGATTAAAAAAGAAGTTGCCAATGCCTTTGTGAAGAGGAAGAAGAGATCCAGCCCTTACGAATGGTAACAATTCAGGAGCTGAGAGCTGGACGCTGAACCTGTTCTGAAGAGGGGGTGGGAAGGCCATAGGGCACAACAAGGCATTATTTTGTTGTACCGCTATGTTATTACCTTCATGTATTGAAGGAAAAAGGCTGTAGGAAACATCCAGTGATGGAAAAATGGTTCTTTTTTCATTAAAAGCCATTTCAAGGCTCATAGCTGGACTCAAGTATTCCTCCCAGGGAGAAAGACAGCACTAACTGTGCTAGCCATGGAGACAGTGGGGTACAAATTAGGTGCTGCTCCAACCTACTGGGTCATCAGAATAATATTTTAAGATAATAAGAATCATGGAGCCTTGGTCATTGCCTCTGGTTTCCCACAAAGGAAGCAGAGCTTTATTGCAGGAATTAGGCTAGATCAGCTTGGCTGTTCTTTCTGAAGCTGTAGAACATACATTCACTTGTGCAGAAAGTAGACACAAAGATTTGGAGAAACCCTCACTATTTGAGAGATTTCAGGTAATGCAAGGATGTTCTTCATATATTTCCCAAAAGAGGTGGTTAACCTACTTTTTCCAATGCAGAAAAAAAAGTAAAAATTCATGAGATACTGGTGGGATTTCTGTGGTAGTGTGTACAGTCTTCAGGAAAGATTAAAAAACCTAGAAGAGGAACAGAGAATGACATCCAAAGTGTACAGCTGAGACTAAAAAATGTAGGCTTTCTTAGCCTGGCAAAAAAAGAAAAGAAAAAAAGCTACATGGGAATAGTGCTCCTGTCTACAACAGAAGTGAGGATAGAGAAAGTGTTTATGCTAAAGGAAAATAATGGCTAGTTGGCAAAACCAAAGGTAAGCAGGAAATAATATAATAAATATACAATTAAATAAATAACAAAAAACCCCCAAACCCTGGGTAGTTGGGAAATGAGATTGAAGACAAAAAAACCAAACCCAGATCCTTACAGCTTCTGTGGTATCCTTTGCTGATAAAACCTCAAGAGCAGTTAATTTGAGTTCAATCTCATATTTCCCAGCGTTGATCAAGTAGCCTATCCCTGTGTAAACAGATGTTTAACTAAGCATAACCAGTCCCCTGTTGGGTCACCCTGGTGGATCACTTCTTTCATGTCAGTGTCAGGTGTGTGAGCTGTCTCCAACTGCATTGGCTGAAACTGGAGAGTGGCATCTCTTTGTCTACTCCAGGTACTTCGAGTATTATAAAAGTCCGATGGAGCAGATGCATGAGCGCTGTGAAAACTACCCCCCCTGTGACTATCTTTCTGACCAAGTAGGATTTGCCTTGGCCTACAACCGCTTCTTTGGGAGATACTGAGGATGGGAAGGTCTCTCCACTCGTTTGGCTTGGAACACTCCAAACGCCACAGGAGAAAGAAGGTTGTGGCTGGGAAGGAGGGAAGGAAAGCATCTGGATGAGCATCTTCTTCCATTGTCTCCCTAACTAGCTGGAACACCAAGGCAGGGATTATCCCACTTGTTGAGCTTCCATTAACTTTCTTCCTTTCATCAATGAAGTTTCTCTTCAGACACCTTTTATGTATTTTGAGCTTCACCAGAAGCCTCTGTCTTACCTCCTTCGACCTGAATCCCCAGCACACAATAGGTGAAAAATGGTGACTAGTTTTAAGGAAACCACTGCATGCCTTAGAAACATAACTAGATCTCTTACCCTCTTCTGCAAAATACAGGAGGATTATGGAATAAGAATGTCACAATGTGTGTAAATGTGATGGATCTGATCCTGGGATGCTTACTGTGAAGAAGAAAGAACATCTGTCTCCTGTTCCAATTAGTGGGAAAGTTCAGTATTTTCATGTAGCATAATCACATTAAATATGCATCGCAGTAGGATCATTTTGTTAAGATAGAAGTGTGCAAATACTCTTGCATAGATAGCAATCAGCTTCTGGTACACTCCTCTGATTACCCTGTCATAAAATTTGCCTGTATAACAACAATAAATAAATCCCAAATGGTGTGTTTAAGGAGTCCTTTTAGATAAGCCCTTGTATTTGTGTGCTGCTTTTCATGACTGTATAAAAAGACCACAAATTCTCTTGGTTTTTCTGGTTTTTTGGTTTTGATTTTTTTCTGACCAGCTTCTAGTGAAACTAAAAATATCCAGCAGAACAACAACAACAACAAAACCTCTTCTTCACTGTTGCTTTTGTGTTTATGCTTGAAACTAAAAGTATC
Organism: Donacobius atricapilla; assembly: GCA_013397315.1. Taxonomy (NCBI): domain Eukaryota; kingdom Metazoa; phylum Chordata; class Aves; order Passeriformes; family Mimidae; genus Donacobius; species Donacobius atricapilla. Next base: position 107,241 of record WBMY01006225.1, on the reverse strand, counting down.
TATGCAGCTAAAAAAAATTAAAAAAAAGAAGAAAACGATAAACATTATGAAATTTAAAAAAAAAAGAAAATTGGTTCAGGGATGGATTGAAATTGGGGCAGTGTTTCGTTTATTCAAGACAATTGGTAGCTAAATATATATATATTAAAAATGTATGTGTGTTTATATATATATATATAGTCTTTGCTCTGCACTACTTAATTTTGTCTTCTGGTATTAATATTATACCTTAGCAACTTTCTGTATAACCTTCCCAATATACTCTGTCAGCTTTCCTTCCCTGAGAGGTGGATGGCAGATCACAATTCCAAGAACAGGGACAGCTGATGCTCAGGAAACTGGCAGAGACCAAATCTCTCTGGTAAGCTGGTGCAACCATTCTCAGCTGTTAATTGCAATAAATACTGCTTATGTAAAGCAGGTTGGTGTGCTGCTTCTTTCTGTTCCTCTGTACAACTTTTACCTGTGGTAAAAGAGATGCCTGGAAGACACAGCCTGCTTTTGTGAACCCTGAGGAGCAGGAACCCCGTGCATGAGGCTTCCTTCTCCCCTCCCATGCCTCAGTGTGATTCTGAAATGATGACATTGAAATTTAGGTTATAGGTTCAGCACTCTGTGGTGCTGAGGGAGAGGAGGGTCAGGCTTTTACCTGACTCATGATGTACCCAGATCAGCGTTTCTCTGAAAAGCCTTGTCCTGAAGTAAGGACAAAGAATAAGTCCGCAGAGAGGGCTGCCAGTCTGAAGCTTAGTTTGGCAAGCTGCTATGGCTTGTACTGGCGATGTTGATCTTGGCCAAGGAGAAGACACTTAATAAATATCTCTGCATGTCTTGCTCAAACACCTGTGACTGGTTTCTCTATTGACATAAACTGATGGGGTGTCACTGCTTACAGTAAAACTCTCCTCTCAAGGCCACCTAGTAAAAATTAACAGAGTGCTTTATTGAAAACAGTGAAATTTTTACTTGGAAAAATACTAGAGAGATTAGCAGAATCCTAATATCCAGTGTACTAATAAAATAGGGTTTTTTTTGCTGTTGTATGGTTTTGTTAGCACAAAAAGTTTCCTGTCTATATTTGCATCTTTCTGTTAGTTTTATATTTTTTCTCTCCCTTTCAGCAAATATATTTTTCAGGCAAGAACAGTTACCCCGGAGGCCTCCATTATGTCATTTGCTCTGTGTCATCAGATCTCCTAATGGGCTGAAGTCATTATGACCTTTGGGGATCTGAGCACTCAGATCACATTACAAATTTACTGCTGAAATGGAGGAATTCGATTGTCGCTTAGTTAATGCAGCGCTAAGCACCGCCACAAATCCTCTGCTGCCATCTTACGGCCATTGTATTTGTTGTATTTAATAATAGCTTCAGTTGCTTCTGAAGCGTTTGAAAATTCAAATTCCTTTCCTACTGATTCCCTTCATACTAAACATTCCCTTACAGGTCAGAGGCGGAAAACCAGGGACATAATTTACAAATGGATTATATGCAGCTGAATTGTCATTTTAGTGGGGGTGTTTATCGTGATTTCCAAGCTCCAACGGGAGCCTGTCTCAGTTTAGGTCTGTTTTATCTCTACACAAACAGAGGTGGAGTTGCGTCTGAATTAATTCGTGAGCCCTCCTGTGGACTCGCTTCTCGCAGTCAAACAACCACTTTCTGAAATACAGCCCAAGATAACAGAGAAATTCCAGGATGGAGAAGTAGGTAGTCTGCATCCATCACTTTGTATGGCACTTCATGGCATCATCTCACATCACGAGGGACTGCAGATACTGTCAGCAGCAGCAGCAACTGCTCTGAAAGGAACCCATTAACAGACCTTTATGTCACTTCCCACCCTATCTCAGCAATATTTCGCAGATGTTCTGTCCACAGAATCCAAGGAGCTTCACAAACGTCCCTTATCTCAGGGAATCACTCCCTGTCTGCAGGTTTCCTCCTCACCCACTTTATCATTATCAGGCCATGGAAAATGGGCTTTACTTTGTTTTAGCTACTTGGTTGGAATTTTCCTCTTGTTTGCAGCGAGATGATTTTATAGAGTGTTTGTGAGTAGATCTCATGGAATCTATCCTCTCCTTTTCCAGCCTGTCTAAATTGACCAATGCTCCTGGAGATTCTAATGTAGCACATCCATATCAAATAAGAACTCTGTCATCCTGACTAGTACTTGCCTGCGGTGGTGTATAGACAATAACCTAAGGTTGCTCAGGAAGGTCTTGCTAAAGATTTGCTACCTGCCTTGCTTGCTCTGCCAATAATGACAAAGAGGCAAGGAAAGGGTAGAGAAAAACTTGGCCTGCATCCACAAAGACACAAAAGACATTCACACTTCTGATGCTAATCTTCATTTGCTTTTATGTTGCAAGCTATGCCCCCCACCCTGATGGCTAGGGGTTTTCGTTCCTTTGATGACCAGTATCTGGGGTGTAGAGAGAAGACGATGGAAGAACTGGAGCAAGGAGACTATTTTCAAAAGGAAATAGCTGCTAACAAGGACACCTGCATCTCTGGAAGAAGGCTCAGGAGGCTTTGCTGAAGAGTCCTGTAGGTCTCCTGAGGGAAACGCGTGACAGCCATGCATAGCTGTTCTCACGGCTTACATCATTAACTCCCCCCTGCACTCACAGCTGAACTGGGCTACACCTACAGCAGGAATCTCTCCAGAGCACTATAGCACTATTCAGTTTTAAATATTTTCACTTCTACCTAACAACTGTTATCCAGATATTGAAGGAATGGCAGAGCAGCATGGGGGAACACAAGTGCTACCAGGTACACAGGGGTGTAAAGGACTTACACATCGAGGCCAAGGTAGGCAGCAGGGGGTGATTTGGCCATTTCACTTCTACCTAAGGAATGAAGCCTGGAAGTTTGGGAATGAAACTTTGTTCATGGTGACCACTTGCCTGGGAGCAGCTGTGCAAGGCTTTTCTTACCACACATCTGAGAAGGAAGTCCGCATTCCCCCTTATGAGATATTTCTTGTCAAAAGCTTCTTTCAGACCCAGCAGGCTGCATCTGCATTCTGTGGGGAACTACAGCAAGCACCAGTGTCAGCTGGTAGAAGGTACTGTATACAGGCTCTCATGCAAAGGGTATGGCCTCCACTGCCCCTACCAGCTGCACCTACAGGGCCACACTAGGCCAAACCTGTACCTCACCTGCTGTGTTTGCCTACGAGAACCACAAGACCCAGCTTTTACTTGTTTGCTGTGAAACCAGGGACAACCCCACAGCTCACTAAAGATGAATCAACAGCAGGCCTCAAGGTTCTTTGCAGCCCCCATTTATCCCATGTGTCATTGCAAGGATGTTGTAGGAGTCATGCCTTTGGGTCCCCAGCATTCTTATTGCAAGAGTGGGTGAGATTTGCTTGAACCAAGTCACCTATGCTGGTGTCTTGCAATGCTGCTACACTTCAAGTCTCAGGACTATTCAAGGCTTTGGTCTACTACTACTCTGACAAGCTACTACTTCTACACTTATCTCTGGCAAGCTAAGAGAAGTGAAAACAAAGCTACTGTCACTTTAGCAGTGACCTTTCCTGAGGCAGAAGGGAGAAAAGGTATCCTTTGACAAAGAACACACTGAGATTCCTGGTTATAGAGAGAACTCTATGCTGGAATACCTCATGGGGCCTGTTTCACATCCCTGCCTTTCTGTGGGTCTACCACCAGTCCAGGACTCTGCTTTTACAGTAGTGTGCCAATGCAATCTTTGAGCTCAAAACAATCATTTAGGAATGAGGGTTTGTACCTCCAAACCCAAAACAATAGAGCTGAGAAAATGGCCTTTGAAGGCAAAGGCTGTGTTACCAGAAGCAGAAACCTTTAGGGCAGTGAATAGAGGTCTAAATGACTACTCTCTTTCAGCTTCAAGAAGCAAGAACAGTGGTTATACTGCACTTGCCTCTGTCATTCTCCCTAGTGTGCTTGGAGAGTTTCCCTGTGCTTGGCCCTCAAACTCTGATTCTCTGGCTGCATCCATATATGTGCCCTTGAACAGCAGGCAAGAAGCCACTGGAATTTCTGCTGCTACAGAAGGTTCAATCTTCCCTTTGCTTTCAGCTGTAACTCTCCAGCTGAGACGGGAACATTCAGCTGGATTCATGAAAACAGACATTCCCTGGACCCATCCAGGTGGGAAGAAAGTTATCTATGGCCTTTCTGAAGACTGGATCAGGGATAACCATCACTATAGATAGCTTTGTCCTGAGGCATTCAGGAAAGACACACAAGGACTTTGGACTCCTTACAGATCTCTTATTACCTTTATTTTTAGTAAGAAAGAGTCTGTCTGTGGGATGTGGAAGGCACCATGGTGGTAAAGTCAAGTGGGTAACCGGGCAGCCGTGTGTGTATGCCTCCTCTGAGTGCAGGGAAAGTTGGTGCCAAGATGTGCATCGAAAAGTCAGATTCTGTGCTGATTGAAGAGACTGAGAAGTACATTAAGTTCTGCAGATTCTGGCAGACCCTGAACAGCCTTTCTTTGCCACTCTTAAAACCAAGATGGACTAACATGTCTGGAGTGCTGTCTGACTCTGAAAAGCAAACGGAGGAAATCCAGAAGGCATTATAGGGGAATTACAGAGGAATAAAGGTGGATATATTTTTAACTAGATTGTTACATTTCTGAAATCAATTATCCAAACTGACCCATTCTTCCCCAAGGCATTAGTTGGAAGAAAACATAGAAAAATTTCTTAACAGCCTTTTCTGGGACCTTAGCAAGCAGCTAGCAAAATATGGTGTAAACAGCTGCAAGTATTGTTACTCTGATGGCTTCAGGAACTATGACTTTGACCTGCAATCTTCAAATAAGGGAAGTGCTGTAAATTAATTATTCTTACATTTTGGTGGTTTTTGGTAAATTTGTGTAAGTCCTAGAAAACAACTACTTTCCATCATCCTCAGAACGATAATCCTTCAGTTTGTATATACTGGTGGGTCTACACATAATTAAACTCTCATTTTTGGGAGGGGAGAATAGACACAGCAAAGTCAAACACATGACATCTATGTTCAAAGGACAAAGCAACTCAAGACTGAGTAATGCCGCACTTTTTCAGGCTACAGTTCCGTTAAAAGTGATTTATATTAGTCAGTTAATACACTGACTAGATGGTGCAAGCATCCCTAGATAGGTGGACGCACAAAACATTCTCCTTGCATGGGTGCCCATCATTGATACCATTTTGACTGGAAAGAGAGTTATGTCCTTCTGCTTGCACCTACAAGTTTTCACAAGGCCAACTAGAGATACAGTCCTGGGACAGTGTGTGGCTCAGAGGCTGCTCCTGATGTTGTCTTTGCTTGTGCAAGAGCCCTGTAAAGCTAGACGGGTTGCAGCAGACATGTTTCACCAGCTATTGCTGTGGTTAGAGGTGTAGCCAGAAGTGCTCAAGCAATGTCAACTTCCTGTCCCCCTGCATACTTTTAAAGATTTTTTTCAGAACTCAGTTCAACCATCTGCCTTTTCCTCCGTTTCTTTCCCATGGCAAAAGGGGTCTGAAATAACGTGAAAAGGCAAAATTGATTTTAGCCTTCACTGCTGTTTAGAGCTGAATCTGGGCCCCCACCCCACTTCTTCTACTCTCATGGCATGAGAGACCTGGCAAATTGCAGTATTTCTTACTGCAATTTGGAGGATGGCAGACCCTCCAAATCAAGTCTTTTCCTCCAACTTAACAGGCCTGAAATAATAGCTATTAATCTTCCCAAAAGACCCACAGTAAAGCAGGAACAAAACTGCCTTCATATTGTTAAAATTATTTGCTGTCATGTTCCAAATGATGAGGGCTCTAGAAGAAAAGAATTTGCATTCACTGCAAACACTGAAGACCTGAAATCAGTTTCCAGAATGTGACATCCAGGCTGTAGCCAGTTGGATCAATTCAATTCAGTTCAACATTACACAAAGAATTTCAGGACTACATGGCATTCTCAGTGGAAAACACGCAGCAGTCACAACTAATTGACATTTCCAGAAATACAGCAGTTAAATCATTTAGTGTTCTCTTTCAGTTTATGTTCTCATGCCCACAGCTTCCACAACAAGAGAGTTTGGCACTCTGATTGTATTCATTTGGGTTGAATACAACAGCTCAGCTTTCAGGTGAAAACGCGTTAGCAATTGCAGAGTGCTCATTTTATGCTTCACCTTATATTTTCATCTGAGAACTCAGCCATCCTCTATAGTGGAGGCAGTATTCATGGTGAGATCCTTGTGGGCTGCAAGTCCACCTTTCTAAGGACAGGAGCATGAAAGATGTCAGCTTTCTTATGGGTATATGTACAAACTTGCCTTACTGGAACAGACAAAGCCTCTTTCCACTCTCTGTGGTATCTGTTTTTCTGTTTATGTGGGACCATTCAATTTTTCTTCTGTAATTTGCAGGTGTACAAAAGCAGTCTTTGCAAAAGTTCATTATTTCAAGGCATAGGTGAAAGCATTAATGTTTATATTTATAAACAATAGAAATTTATAAATCCCAGTAAAAAACATGATCTTGTATTTACTTGAATCAGAAGTGCTGTCCTACACCTATTATGTTCTGAGGACAGCAAGTAACACCATCCCCTTTCAGCCATGGTTGTAGGTGCCTGTGATGGCACCTCTGCTGCAGGCAGAAGGGATTTGTGTTGTACCTATTCTCTCCAGGAACAGAAGGCCTTTGGAAGATCTAGTAACTGGGAACTAGCATTAGGTAAACTGAATTTTCTTAAAATTGGAAGGAAGAGGAGAGGAGGAAGAAAATGAGATGAATCTGGTTAAACATCACACAATAGAATTAATGACAGGCAGGCAGGCACAGGATGCAGCTGAAGCCCAGCCTCTGTATCCCTAACTCATCACATGCTGCTGGAAAACACCAGGCGAGCAGAGGGGAAAGAGGCTGAAGTTACTATCCCATACACATTTCAACAGGAGCATTCAGACTAAATAAGGTAGGCAGCTTAAACCTTTAATTAGAAAAGTTTCTGCAGCAAATCTCCCTGGAGCTGGAGAAATAGAAATACAGAAATATATGTGGCCTGCCTAATTCTAGAAGGAAAATAGAAAGGCTAATGAAAGTGTTAATGTGAAGAGTAAGAAGTAATTTTAGCATTAGGAGATATGAAATCTAGAGCAGGTATAAGAAGCTGCAATAATCATATGTAAAGAACAGATTCATAGAGTCTTCTTCCACACCTGTCTAGTATGTAGAATGTTTGTTGAAGTGCTATTCCTTCTAAAACAATTCGCCTTCTCAGTTTCTACCAATAAGGGAAAACAAATGACCTTACAACAAAAAAACACTGGAGTGGAAAAGTTTTAGTATCACATTGAGTCAGAGAGCAAGCCAGCAACATCCCTGAGGCAGGACTGGTATGAAATCATAGCCTGCATTATCATGGCTTTCTCTTTCCTGAAAATCACAAACCTTTACTGTATATTTATTCTTCTCCCTACAGCGTGTATAAGAAATGTGTTAAAGAGTTTATTCCCTTGGCAGAGATACAAGGTAAGTGGCTGAAAGAAATACATAGTGCTGTGCAAAACATTCGGGAAAAACCCCTCTCTTCAGACTGGCTTGTATTTAAACACTGAGATTAAAAGTTGGCATGGGATGGTGGAAATCATTCTGGTTTTCTACTGTGACCTTGTGGGGGCGTGTGTGTTTAGTAAAATACAGCTGGGTCAGTGTCAGATGATTTGCAGCTAACAGTGCAAGAACTACAAAGGACCAAAATGTCACAAAGGTATCTTTTTAAGAAGAAAAATATGGGTAGTCCCCTACAAGTAACTATTTGTAGCTCTAGCTGTGATATGTAGGCACCAACAGCAAGAAGAGGTTTATCTTAGAAAAATGCAAAGCACTGCACAAAAGTGGCCCAGATTTGCAAGAAGAGGGCTGAGAACGTAAAAAGTACCAACAAAGAAATGAATCATCCTACTCATTCATAGTTTGCTCCCATAGCAAAGATGTTTGCATTGAAGCTGAAATCATGCTAAAGCATTTTCACCTTGTAGCTGGTGATAGGTTAAAGGAAAAGTGACAGAATCTTAGTGATGAAGCATGATCACTGTTAACTGAGTCTCTTTGGACTCTCTATGTTGGCATGCAGTTTATGAAGCAATAAGTATCAGGGAAGGAAATATGGTGAGAGATGTGTGTGATATAGGTTAGGGTAGAGTTATTATGGACAATTTTACTATTCGCTATGAATTCCCAAGGGTAAGCTTCTTAGTATAAGTACAGAATGCTTACATAGTTACATTTTCTCTTGAATGTTAGAAGAAAAAAGCTATTCTGGCACAAAATATCATTATTGTGACACAAACCATATATATCCACCAATCATCATGGTTGCTGAAAAATTGGATACAACTAAATGGAAAAAATAGGCTGATACAAAAGAGTGCCTGCAACACTTCTTTAATCTTTAAGCCACATCTTTAATTTTGCTCATTATATGAGATTGTTCCATTTTTTAGTGAACTAGTTCAGCTTCTACCATCTTCAGTTTCCAAGGTTCAGTTTCAATTTCAATCTTCAGCTGCCAATGACCCACATCTATTTTACCAAGCTGCTCATGACATATTTGTTAGCTATTTTTTGTTGCTCTGAGCATACCCAATGTCTTATAAGGTCATTTTCCATTCATTTGGCAAAGATCCAGAACAAGAATTAAGATTTCTACATTTACAAGCTATGCTTTGGGATTTGACCTACTCAGTAAGAGAAGAACCAGTGGGGCGGAGACAAAACACATTTCAGTGCACTTTAAGGGCTATGGTTTTGGGTGTTAAACAGAATAAGAATTTTTTTTTCCTCTCTTGAAGTAGCCTGTTTCTGAAGAATGGCATTGAGTGACCTCCTTTATCCAGATAATCCCAAGAGAAAGCAGGAACTGATCCAGCTGCATCAGGAATTGCTTGACTGTATGTCCACAAATTTTCATGCAACAAATGAGCTGGTTGGAGTGCTGAATGAACACCTGGGCTGTACTATTACCCCCATCAAGATGCGAGAGAGCAGTACAGTCAAGGAAAACTGTGAAATTATCATTCAAGTGATGAGTGAGATTCAGCATCAGGTGCAGAAGATCGATAGTGACATGAAGGAAAAGCTGGAGCCAGTGCTGTACCAGAAGTTATATGATATCAAAGAGCCGGAGCTGGAGAAAATTGCAATAGCCCAGAGAGTTTTTTCTATTATTTTTGGAGAAGCTACTTCAACAGCTGCAATGGTAGCTATCAAACTTCTTAGCTCCAATCATTTAACTCTCAGTGTGAGCAAGCTCATTGGTCTCCTTGCGCAGATTGCGGCATCTGTTCTTGGAGGAGTTAGTATTACCATTATTGGGCTTGGCCTTGAAATGATTCTCCATGCCATCCTGGGAGCCATGGAGAGGAGTCAGCTTCTGACAGCTGTGAGAAGCTATGAGAAACATCTGGCTGAGTTTAAAGCAGCCTCAGAAAAGTACCAGCAAGCCATACATGAAGTAACTTCTTTGGTGAGAGAGCAAGTTCAGTAAATGAAGCTGGAGTTCTCTCTTCTGCTGTACAGTAGCTGCAGCAGCTATGCCTGCAGAAACCTTTTTGATTCATTATGACAAATGAACTACTGATGGCTTTTTATTTTATTTGTGGGAGCAGAACAAGAAAAGTGACAATTCAGGAAACTGGCACTGAATATTAATAGAGAACAGGTTTATAAGTGTTTCGGGATGGCAATGTTTCAAATACTTTCACCTTTCCTTAAGCTTATTTTCTGGGAAACATTATAGGTAACCTTGAATTATAATTCATACTAGAGACAATAATACAGACTGCTGGACTGGTAGTGGTGAGAAAGTGTGTTTCTATATCAAAGATGGCAATACAATGGGAGAAAACAATTTCAACAAGGCAATTCATGCCAGCATCTGGAGGCTTTATAAAGGCATCTGTGGTTGCTAAACTCTTAGTGTGGATTAGTGCTAAATCTGATAGACTGAATTCCCTGCTCATTATAATGACTAGCTGAAGCATATTTAACTGCTATTTCCTGCCCTCCTAAGGAGCCAGTCAGAGATCTTTTTAAAATAAATTCAAATCCCAGTAGTTTGGCAGGTAGGAGAAGCCTGGGCCTACCCACAACTGAGAGTGCCTTGCTCCACAACTGAGAAACCAGCTGCTGCGTTCCGGGTGTGCCTGGCCATGAATATTCTCTTATGCTTGTAATGCTCTGCTCCTGCCATCCCACATATAAAAATTTCTGTGCAAAGTTGCTGTTTTGTTGATTGAAGTGGGATTATGCACATGTACAAGTGCCTTTAGGATTGCAGCACTATTAATGTATTAAAGTTACTTTCAAGTGCTTTACCTGATCCCACCAGTGTGGAACTGCCAAGAATGTGCTCAGATTCTGCATTTCACAATATGCTACCAATTTTCCTTATTTTTCAGATTTTTAAACCAAAGCTGGAAGCAAGAACATTATTTGTACTGTCTTGCTCTGATTTGCTGTGGATTGTTTTTTCTTGATCTTAGAAAAAAATGGTAATTTAAGAATTAATAAAAATGTACATTAGTATTGGAAGACCTTTCTTTTCTGTACTTGTGGGGTTTTTTTTAATCAGAAAATCAATCTTAAACCAAACAATAAAAAAGTATTAAAAGCTTCACTATACATGCAATTCATAATTTTTTTTTTAATCCATGGTAGACCAATCTAGTAGGGTTGTGCATAGGTTCCTGTTTTAGTACTCGCTTCCCCCATACTAAAACCATGTCCAAATTCGTACATGATTGCTAATATTCAATATTAGCTATCTTAATTTATTAATAACTAGATAGTGCCTATGAAATAAAGAGATGGGTGAGATTCACAACCCTTCCATTCTGGGGTTTGGGGGATTTGTTTGTTTGTTTGTTTTGTCAGGTTTTTATTCTCCTCCACTTCTGTTCTCACTTTAATGTTTTCTGGCTCCTCTTCCCTTTTATGCACAAAAGCCACTAGATGGCAATGAAACTGCTGGTACTCAACAGCTCTGCCAAGTCAGCAGGGAGGAAGCCCAGGGGTCAGAAGCATAGATGGGTGCCAGGGGCTGAGAAACTGGGACCAGCTGCAGCCTGGGCTATGTGAATCAGGAAAGGCACTTGAGTGGTGGCAAAAGGTACTGCCTTGCCTACACGAGGTGTTGTGGTGGATGACTTGGTGACCTGAGGCATCATTTCTCCAAGATCTAACATCTCCTATCTCCTGACACAAGTGGCATTCAGTTTAGAGGTACTTGTGTAGAGCCAAGAGACTCTCAATCAGTAGAACAGCAATATCTGTGTGTTGGAAAGGTAGGAGTTCCTGGCTCTTGTTTTCTATGTCCAAATGCACGCTCTAAACTAGGAATTAAAATCAGAGAGATTGCCAATCACTGCTGTATGAGTGGAGTCAAATAAAAACAAATCTGTTGTATTTTTCAAGCAATTTGCCCACATGTGCTTGAATGCAAACGCTAAGCAGTGTCAGGGGAAGTGATGTATGCAATGAGGAACACAGAGATATACAATTGCTACTCACCTCTAGGTATATCCTTGTTCCTGGTGGACTTCAAGGAAAGCTGGTTTCCCCACAACAGATTTAATTTCTGCTCTCTCTAATCCTCTGGCCAGCCTTACGTTTGGTAAAATGTCATAACCAGTTTGTTGATATTTCCCCTCGAGACTCTTTCAAGCTGACTCTCAATGTGACAGAAGTAGCAAGTGAGAAATATGAGAGGACTATTGTCCTCCATATCAGCAGACACTGCTGGGAGAAAGCAACCAGGGCTGAGGCAGTACCACTGAGCCCAGTATTGCCAGGACAGAAGACTCCAAGCCTTGTGAGGTGCAGCTAATCTTCAAAAACTCAGCAATCCCCCTCTACCGTGACATGACACCTGACAGGGATGTGTATGACCACAGCTTTCCATCACATCCTCTTGCGCATTCTGCCTTTGCTCAAGCTGTTGTTCCGGACAAAGGATTAAGAATTAAAACTGCAATATATGTGTTCCAAATAAGAACAGCCTCAAAAAACCTGCAATCCAGCCTGAGCTGCTTCCAAACCTATGTGGAAAATTGTTGTAACCAAAATCTGCTCAGCTGAATGTTCTTTCTGATGACAAGAATAATAGAGAGAAAACGCCGAAGAAGCACTAGGTGGGGATGACCCGGCTGTGCATGTGGTTAGCAAGACTCCCTAGGCACTGAGAGCTCCTGAAGCCTTGGCTCTGAGGATGCGCCTTGACTTTGTGCAGTTTGTGACTAAATGCTGGAATGTAATGTGTAGCTTATAGTCTTTTACCCACCCTGCAATGATCCTTACAAATTTGCCAACTGAGTCTCCATTACTTGAAAAACTATAGCAAAATTGTGTTGGTGCATGGTATGCTAACCAGGAGCACGGAGTCTAGAAATCCTGTCCAGAGATCTGACCACCTCTGCTCTCAGGTGCGACCTGTGCAGAGAAAAATTTCCTTCCTACATCTCCTCCCCAAGATGCTGGTTCTTCAAGCCTGCACCCATAATTTATTGCTTGCACATTGATGTCTCGTGCATCTTCATCCTGGTTCTTCATGTGCTGTGGACTTTTGCTGGAAACTGTACTTTAAACAATGACAAAAATCAGCGCCCACCACGTGTTCACCGGCCTCGCCAGTTCGCCACAGTGGGGGCTGTAGGAAAAGACAAACAATGGAGTAGCTTCTGTGGTCCCCAGTGGCATCAAATTCTCTCTCCCGTTCTCTTTGTACATCTGAGCTGCCCGAAGAACATCACCCAGTCAGTCACCTTTTTCCAGCACTCCCCTGGAGGAGCAGCCGGCGCAGGAGCCCGAAGAGGGATCTCAGGCCCCCTCATGGGGGAGCGGCGCTGCCACGAGGCCAAGCCTACAATAAACCATGGAACGGGCCCTGAGGTTGTGGGCGGGCCCCGCTCCCCCAGCGCTTTGCATTTATTCCCCATAGACAGAGGCTTCCCACACGGCCCTCGGCTCTCCCTCGTTTCAGGGCACGGGGGGCACTTTGCGGGACCTCCCCTGCAGAGCCGGGTGGGGCAGAGCCCGCACTGGCCGCGCTCGCAGCCCAGTGCCCGCACTGCGTGTGTCCACCCGCTCGCAGGGC
>WBMY01006225.1:75468-94097 GCA_013397315.1 Donacobius atricapilla | reverse complement strand
GCGCCCGCCGGGGGCGGTCGGGCGCTGGTTTAGCTATCATCTCTATCTCTGTCATCTCTAACTCGGTCATCTCTAGCTCTAGCTGCAGCTCTAGCTGTAGCTCTACCCCAGGCCCTCTCTGCGTCCCCGGCCTGCCGCCCCTCCGCCCTTCCCCGGGTCCCACCATAGAGTTGGAGCCTCCGAGGGGGCGCGAGGGCCGGCGGAACCCCCGAGCCGGGGCCGGCGGAATCCCCGAGNAGGCGAGGAGAAGGCGGCAGTTCGCGCTGCTTCATTTTCTTCCTCTTTGCGCCGGGCGGGAGTAGGAGGGTGGGGGGGGGGTGGCTTTCTGCCCTGGTGCCCTGTGGCCAAAAGAACAATGAATTTAGTGCTTGATTCGTTACATATATCTATCTATCTATGTATCTATATTCACCTTCGGCCGTTAACTTGTTGCGTTGAAACTGTTTAGTCTGGGTCCTTAGAAGATGTGAAATCGAGGTTTCAGGAGTTTGTTCTCTTTCCCTTTAGCCTTTAAATGTAGAAATATGGCAAATACAGGGTGTAATTGTAACTCCTACCTCTGTTTGGTGAGCTTCCCACCTAAAGAAGCGATAGTGGCTTGCAAAAGGTAAAAAAAAACCAAACAAAAAAACAAAACACCTCACTCCAGTGTTTTGGCTGGGAAGTGAGTTTGGAGGGGGAAGGAGAGAAGAAACATCCCTGGCTGTAGTCTGGACACTTTCTGTAGTCAGCTGTAAGCTGAAGAAATGTCTGAAGACAGGAAATAATTTTTTGCAGAATAATCCTACACATGTCGATACAGTGGGTGCTGGGGAGAGATGTCAGGGGCAGTTAGAAGTCTTAGGCAGGATTTGTGGGGAAACATTTGAGATTTCTGGGGAAACATTTGAAACATAAAGGTGAGCGTTTTTGAGAGCGAATGAGAAGCTAAACTCTGATACACTCTTAGAAAAATAGAATGTATGTTTCTCTGTGCCCTGCACCCCTCCATAGTGTAAGCACAAGACTTCTTGGTTTGAGTTGTAGCGTGAATAATAACAAACTCATCAATTAGTTTAAAATTACACCTACTAAAGTAGTAGTAGTAAGTAGGTACTTAGTTAAATAGTACTTTGTTGGAGTAGGGTGATTTTGATATGGGTGCTGAGCTCATAGCTAGGTTTGAGGACTCTAAAGGTATTTCAGCTCTTTGAGGGAGTAATTTGCTGATAAAAAGAATAGGAACAAGCATCCTCAAGCTACTAGTGTCTAGGACCTGAAACCATGTCGTCTTTTCCAGGTCCCTCCCTCTTCTTTTTAGTTTTGTTTTTTGAGGCAGAAGAAAAAAGATCAAAATGGGGCGGAGATCTACATCATCCACCAAGAGTGGGAAGTTTATGAATCCCACGGATCAGGCCCGTAAGTATCCGTAAAAGCTAAGCAGGTGGGAATGGGGAGTGCCTAGAGGAGCAGATAAAAAGCTTTCTCTGAGGACAGAATCCTCACTTGTGGGTCAGAACTGAGTTTTTCTAGCTTGAAGAATATAATCTCAGTTCTGTCTGGGAAGGCTGCTTGTTTTCATGCTCTTGCTTCTCTTAAGTATTTACCTCTTGTTTTTCAGCTGGTTATCAGTGTTGGAAGGCCTTTGTACTTAGCTGTTGGATAAACTGCAGGCTGTTTCCTGGGACAGAATTAATCTGTCCCAGGCAGGAATTTGAGGAACATATCAAATTTTGCAGGTGCTCTGGTTAGATGGGGGAGTTGTCTTACTGTTTTTTTCTGGTTTTGGTAACATGCCAGGTGTTATCAATGCTCAGCGAATAAAGAAAATCCAGACTCCCACAGTGGATATGCTTTATTTCAGCAGCATTCTTAAAGCCTACATATTTTTAGTGTGTTGTCTGATGACTCTATTTCAGCTTCTGTGCAACAATCTTTTCATGATTGCACCTATCACTATGACTTGGGTTGCCTGTTGTTCTTTTTCTGTATGTAAAAAGCCCTGCTCCTGGAGACATGAAGACTGCAGTATCTCTTTTTTCTGTATAAAAGACAAGAAACAGAAATCTATTTTAGGCTATATTTCTCTTTCACTGGGAAGCTGAGTTACAGTAAGTCTTTGTAAAATGAGTGAGCTGTTGAGAAGCAGCCCTAGTCTTGATGAAGGAAAAGTTCCTCGTTAATTTGATTTTGTCTTTCAAGTTGTTATTTTCTTTTTCTTTTCTCCTTTAGGGAAGGAAGCCCGGAAAAGGGAACTAAAGAAGGTAAATTAAGAGATTAGGGAACGTTTAGTTGGCATTTCCTATGCTAGGTATTGTGTGTGATTGTAAAGGGCCATGAATAGACTGCAGATATTTTGGTTGATATCCTAAGACTGACTTTGGAAATATTATCCAAACATGTAGTTTTAAAAAACATGGAAGTCTTGTTTGGAGTAAACATATCCCCAGCTGTTTTTGAGCTTGTAATTATTTTTGAAACATTGCTGGAAGTACATAGTAATTAAAAAAAACCAAAACAACAAAGCAAAGAAGCAAGCAATGAACCAAGTAAAAAAAGTCCAAACAAAGTATCCAAAACTCACACACTTCTTAGTGTGTTTTACTGTATTTTATCAGTTGGTTATCGTGTTGATTGTGTGTGTTTAGGTGGAATGAAGGAATGGTAGTAGCATTTGCAATTACCAAGATAGTGGAATTGAATTACCAGGAGTTTTAACTACATTTGATGCTGATTTATGCCATGGTGAACATTTTCAGGACATCCTGAGGTGCGATCTTTTTCTTCAGACTGGAAATACTGAGTAAGAGGTAACAGATATTTTGTGTCTTTCTATTTGTAAAACTTTTCTATCTGCTTGATCTCTGATCTTAGAACAAAAAGCAACGGATGATGGTACGAGCAGCTGTACTGAAGATGAAAGATCCAAAGCAGATTATCCGAGACATGGAAAAATTGGATGAGATGGGTGAGTGAAATGTACCAGGGGTTGGACTTCGGCCGTAGTTTATGTAGATGCACAGTGTAGATTTAACAGCCAATGGAGGAGACTGAAACAGAGTAATCTTTTTTCCTTTCCTGTTAGAAGGGGGATTCTGTGCATATCTGGGGATTGATGATGATTTGAGGTGTTGTGGTGCCATCAAAGAGGACTTTTTCCCAGAAGATTGATAAGAATGAGTAGTGTGTGTGTGTGTGTGCTGCTAATGTAGAGTTCAAGGAGGGGACTGTCGTAAGGCTGAAGACTTCCTCAAAACAGGGATTGGAACTTGTTTTGAAATAGTTCCATTCATCATAGTTCTGCAGTAATTTGCAAATTTTTTGTCACTTTTTTTGCTGTCTTGGATCAGAGTTTAACCCAGTACAGCAGCCACAACTTAATGAAAAAGTGCTAAAGGATAAACGCAAAAAGCTCCGTGAGACTTTTGAACGTATCTTGCGGCTCTACGAGAAGGAAAATCCTGACATCTATAAAGAACTGCGCAAGTTGGAAGTGGAGTATGAGCAGAAGAGAGCCCAACTCAGCCAATATTTTGATGCTGTCAAGGTAATGCTTACTGTATTTCAGTCTTGTAACTGTGGTGGTGTATTCTCTTTGCTCATTAGGTGTGACAGTTACAGAGGAAGGGAGATTTATATGAGTTCAGCATCCTGTGGCCCGTATGAATACTAATTTGCATAGTACCTCAAATTAGAGCATTTCAGTGAGGACAGTATAGCGGTTGTCGGGTCACTGTATCTGATGTGCTGATCTCATTCAACATGAAAGGAAGAAAGGGTAATTTGTGTTGCAAATCAACAGTATCAGCCTTTTGTTTTCTGTATGAAAGAGAGAGCAAGCCTGAGTGTGAATGTGCAATTGATATTTCTGTGAGTTTCTGCTAAATCTCTTGCTGGTAATAATGAGAATCCTTTGACATTCCTTTAAAGATCTTTCTCTAATGTTTCTCCCTACCGTGCTGGAGAACATAGTGTTGTGCAAGTGCAAGGATCTGTAAGACTTTTTGTTTTTCCTTTCCTTTGGAAAATGCAGCAGTCTGTGACCTGAATAATTAAAAAACACAAAAGCACAGCCATACTTGTCTGCAGCCTCTTCATTTTGTAGAGTAAAGGTCTAAAAGAAGATGGAAACCTGACTGAGTTCTGACTGAGATACTAAAGCTTTTCATGATTGCGTTGCAAGTGCTTTGGTTTGCATTGAAAGCATTTACTGTTGACACTTTCCCAGTTTCTTTCATGGACTGCTGCAAGGTAACACAGCCTAAGAACAGACATGTTTGACAAGTGGTATCAGGTTCCATAGGTTTGGTACTTAAAAAAAGTAGTGAGTTTGTGCAGTAGCTTCTGTGGGAGTAACCCATTTTTTTTTTTTTCTTTTTCCTTTTTTTCCTCCCTTCTAGAATGCTCAGCATGTTGAAGTGGAAAGTATCCCCTTACCAGATATGCCTCATGCTCCCTCCAACATCCTCATACAGGACATTCCCCTCCCAGGGGCTCAACCACCTTCTATCCTCAAGAAGACATCAGCCTATGGGTAAGTAGAAAAAGAAGCTTAAAGGGGAAGTGACAAGGAAGCACTCACACTATGAGGTAAGGAGCTAGAGGTAGAATCAGAGGTAATATTGACTCGTAGAAGTCAGGAATTCTGTGCAAGTGATTTGTGCTTTCTTTTAACCAAAACCCTTTTTATTTTTTTCCCCACTATTGCAGCCTTTTGTTTAAATTTCTTTGAGTAATACATTATGCCTTCTAGTTTTTGTCTTTTTCCTGTTGGGAAAACTTAGAACCCTACTGTTTTGAACATAAATGCCCCTTAAATTGCCATGTGTGTGTTCTTCTGTCCTGCTGGCGTATTCAGTGTATATGAATAGTTCATATAAACTCCTAGTTTCCTTAGTTTTGTTTTGTTTGGTTTTTTTTTTTTCATTCTAGTGCTATTTTTTTTCTGTTTCTTTCTGAATAGCCTTCTGTTTTCACCAACTCTGTGATTATTTCATGCATCTTCTGTTGTAGGATTCAACAGTTGATTTCTTTCAGTATTGTTTTTAGTTGCTTTCTGAGGAGCTTTTGTCTGATCTTCTGCAGTCATGTCTATGTATGAGGTTGTACACTCCTCGTGTCAAATCTATACTTTTTAAATGTTCATGTTTCTTTTTAGAAGTCTGCATAAGCAGTGGTGAGAGAAAGCTAAATGGTTCTACTAAAGGCATATTTGCTCTAATTGTGTTCCTACATCTCTCATTTCTTTTCTTATTTCCAGACCACCAGTTCGGTCCATTTCTGTGCTTCCTCCTCCGGGGCTTGGTGTTCCACGTTTACCTCCAGGCAGGAAACCCCCTGGACCTCCACCAGGGCCACCCCCGCCTCAGGTCCTACAGATGTATGGCCGTAAAGTGGGTTTCACCTTGGATGTGACTCCTCGAAGGCGAGAGGAGGAGATTTCTTACAGTTCTGAAGCAGGTAAGGTTTTTCCTATTCCACTCTGGGGTTTTCCTTGACCTCTGTTTTGCCATGAATGGTACTGCTGTGAATACAGTGTGCCCTAGACAAAGTGATCTCTGGGCAATATGAATGTTAATACTACTTGAAGGACTCTTACTAACTAGTTCCTCCTCTCAGGTAATTCAGATATATTCATAATGTCTGCAATTTTGCTACCAGCTGTATTTTTAAATGTTGAAACTTTTAATTACATGTCTCAGATACTTCTTTTTGTTAGGTTTCACAGATCAGATTTTTTTTGATGAACCCTTAACAGTGCTGAAACATTTTTCATATAATCCCGTTAAAAAACCCAGTCACTCTCAGAGATCTTCTATTTTAAAAACCCATCAAATAAACATCCCCAAATTAAAACCACAATAAAAACCACAACAAGACCCCACAAGTGTATTTGCTAGGAGAACATAGGTCCTCTTTTTCTTACAGTTGCTCTATCACCCCTAGAAACTTTTATGACTAGACGAATTAGCTTTATTTCATGCCAGAGGGCATCAAAATATTTCAGTGATGGGAAATTGCTGAATAGAAATTAATGAACGAATTGCAGTAGCGGTTGCCTTCACTTTTTTTCTGTGCAAATTAATCATCAGGTTAATATGAAATCTTACCGATTTTCCAAAATATCTTTTACAAGTATGTGGTAAAAAGTGAAGGGATGACAGTTTGTCCATGCTGTTGCTTAGAGGAATGTTGTGACTGTAAACATACACTGGTGTGAAAGAATATTTTATATTTGGAGTTCATGCATTTCCTAATACTTGGCTTTCTGCAGGACAGCGAGGCCATGATGATGACATGTCCAGCACTAGTGAAGATGAAGGTTATCCTGAGGATATGGATCAAGATAAGCACGATGAGAGCAGTGACGACAGTGACAGTGATAGGTCAGATGCAGACAGTGAAGGAGAGGACTTCCTGCATCGTGATAATGACAAGGAGAGGGAAGGTGGCGAAGAAAAAAAATCGGGTATGAAGGGGAAATGAGAGACTGAGAGTTGATTTTTCAAAAGAATAACACTACTTGATAGAGTTGAGGGTGTGTGTATAATTTATTTAGTCATCTAACTATGTTCTAACTCACCTACATTCCAGCTAAAAGATTTTTATTAACAAATGGGTCAGGACGAGGCTGTCTAGAAGTGAAGCAACTTTCAAATAAACCTGTTTTCTTAAAAGTTGTTCTAGCTTATAGCTCACAAGCCATTTTTCACTGCATTGGTGAATCATTGCATTGGTAAGATACCCTACAAAATTAAGCCTTAGTGTAAAATAGGCTTATTTGTTTGGGGAAGACCAATTGGTAGAGAATACTAGGTTAGCAAAACTTCAAACAATCAGAAACACCAATGTTAACCCTTACCTAAGGAGCATCATTATGTTAGACTGATAAGCTATCCATACCAGGTATTGATGTAACTATCTGATTTTTCTTACTTTCTTCCCACCTGCTGTCACCCTCATCTGTACCCTGCTTTCCCCAGGTCACAGTGTCCGATTTGCAGACATGCCTGGGAAGTCACGAAGAAAGAAAAAGAACATGAAAGAACTGACTCCACTCCAGGCTATGATGTTACGAATGGCAGGTGAGTAAGGTGGAGATCATATGTGGTGATATGCCATTAGGCTTCCAGTTAGGGTTTCTGTGGGCAACTTGCTTTGCAGAGATTTTATTTTGTAGAGAAAATACTTCACTGTCACAATGTAGGCTCTGCTGAGAGTATCAGCTCTCATTTGATATTTGAGCTATAGTTTGGTTTTTGCTTTTTTTCTTTTATTTGTTTAGGGTTTTTTTGTTTTGTTTTGTAGGTTTTTTAAGTTTTATTTTTGTTTAAGTAATGTATGTGTTTTGCATAGCAGAATTGAAGTTAAGAGTAGCAATTTACTGTTTTTTTCTTCTAAACCTTTTCTTGCTTAACTTTTAAGCTGTTGTTCAAATGAAATATGAATCTCTTGGTGAAAGAAAAAGGGTAACATTGTCTATGTGCTCAGCATGTAACCTGTAAGGATTTGTACTCCCTAAAAATACCCTTCTGCTGAGATAAGTTGTCTTGGTTTGGAAAGGCCGCTGTCTGCTAAGGAAGGCAGGAGGATCCCTTGAAATGGAGATTGTGAACCCCCTTCCTCTGAATTACTATAATTTTGAAATTAAGGGGCACAGGCAAAGATATGGGAATAGGAATAACAGTTCTTTACTAGGAAAATTAAAATAAAAACGTAGTAGTACAAGAAAAGCAAACAAACAAAAAAGAAAACACTGACCGAGTCAGAATACAACCCTGTTGGTCAGGGTGTTGATAGCAGTCCAGTTAAGTCCTCCTGGAGTGACAGATGTGGTTCTGTTGAAGCAGAGATGATCCTGTAGAAGGGTGTAGGTTTCCTCTGAAGGTCCTGTGGTGTGAGATGGGTCTGGTCTTCCTCTGGGAATCCAGTGGAAACAGGCTGTCCTGGAGTTCTGAATCTCAGATTTTATCCAGCTAGGAACGCTTGGCTCCTCCCACTGGGTGGAGCATCTCGCAATGGGATTTTAATTTTATAAGTCATGCAGTGAGCCTTAATGGCCCATTAACAGAATATATCCCCCTGGAGGGAGAATGGGTCCTGGAAGAGGTAAAGAGCACTGCCCCACCTGGTTTTAACAGATGGTAATAGGATACATACTTCTGGTTACATTTTGCATTGCAACCTAAGACATGAGTTACCTAATGAAACAAATTTTGTTTGTTTAAAAAGAAACTCCTGTATCTTTCAGAGGTACAGAAGTTTCTTGGACATGGGGATTATATTTATTGTGTCATTGTGTCCCCAGCCCCCTGTTGATTCACCTCCCGGCAAACTCCCTTAAGACAGAGATTAAATAGCAGTTTGGGTTGGTAGTACAAATTCCAGGTCCCAGAGGAACACATAACTCGTGTTGTCAGAGCTCTCTCTAGAATAGCAGTGATTTTCATATTATTATTTTTACTTGTTTTCATTTTATGTTTAAGAGTAAAAAGTGGTCAGATTTCTTCCCTTTGAAGTAAGGTTTATCTTTCTCATGCTTCTTTTTATTTTATTCTGTGTACTCAGTATTCTCTGATGTTCACAAAGATGTTATGTGTTGGCAGATTTTTTAAGTGTATCTCCATATCCAGGTCAAGAAATTCCAGAAGAGGGGAGAGAAGTGGAGGAATATTCAGAAGAAGAAGAGGAGGAGGAAGAGGACTCAGAGTCTGAAGAAACATCACAGCAACAGCAGCAGCAACTCAGTGAGGAAGCGCTTGCGGAGACCGGGTCATCTACTGCGACTTCCCAGGCACAGCAACAGCAGCAGAGTGCCCAGGCTGTGCCTCCGACTCAGATACAGGCGCCTCCCATGCCTGGGCCTCCTCCGCTGGGACCGCCTCCAGCCCCTCCGCTGAGGCCCCCAGGCCCACCCACTGGCCTTCCTCCAGGCCCTCCACCAGGTGAGTACTTGACTTACTCTGCGTTGAGGGATGCAGGCTCTCAGGCAGTGGTGTCAGTTAGGGAGTTTGGGAGCTGCAGCATGTGTTACAGATCGTGTATATGTACCCAGCTACTGAGGCCTGTCTGTCATCCGTCTACATCATCGTTGCTGTACCTTGCTTTTGAGGCATCAGGCTCCTATAGTTGTAGCCTTCCTGATGGTTGTCTTTGTTAGAGCCAACACTGGCACACAGCAGCAGAGCCAGTGTATGAAGTAGAGTAAAAGAACAAAGGTACTTATTTTTAGGCCAGAAGAAAAAAACAAATGCCACAGAGAGAGGTTTTTAGCTGTTCAAATTCTGACAGACTCAGCTCAGAAGCTGTTACCGGTTACTACTTAATTGTGTGGGGAGGAACGCTTTTTCCATGATACACTGGGACTTTCATAAAGATGCTTTAACTGTGTAACTGCTGCCTCTGCTTCAGATTTTTAGAAATTCTATTTAATCTCGTAGTTGGGTAATACAGCTTTCATTCATATGTTGAAGATCTTTATTCTTAGCTGATGAGTTAATTGCTGGGATATATTTTTAATTGTGAATTAAATTTCTGTTTTGTTACATGAATGCTTTCAGGAGCTCCTCCGTTCCTGAGACCCCCTGGGTTACCAGGGTTACGTGGGCCTTTGCCTCGACTGCTGCCACCAGGTCCTCCCCCGGGGCGACCACCTGGTCCTCCCCCAGGCCCCCCACCAGGTCTGCCCCCAGGTCCTCCTCCACGTGGTCCTCCTCCTCGTCTGCCCCCTCCTGCCCCACCAGGTAAGGGGTTCTGGTTTTTTCGGTGCCAAGTCCCTTCTTGCTTTCTTTTTGCAGTCTTCGCTGTGGTGATCAAGGCAGTGAGGTATAATTGGCTGCCAGTTTGCTTTTGTTCCTGTCTGTGGCTGCACTGTGCTATGTGCTATTACATTATTCTGTGCAATAACAACTAAGTGCCATGCGTAGTTTGGTAGCAAGAAATCTGCCCTCAGAAAGGGCATTTCGGAGTTTAAACTTCTGCTCTGCTGGACTCTTTCTGAACAGCCTCTGGGTGCTGTAATGGTGCTCCACGAAATGAGTCGGAGATCTGAATAGTTATTTTTTGTGCCTGGGTCAGACATTCCTGATGACTCTGAAATTCCAGTGGGATGGATTGTCAAGAAACTCTATTCTCAGATTATAACTTTAAATTTAAAAGGGAGCAATAAACAAGCCCCTGTGGTTTTCAGGGTCTGAAGAGCAGCATTTTCGACCCAGCATTTAGTGCAGATTTGAAAACATTATTTTTTTTAAGCCAGTGCTACTTCATCTTGTTGGGGGTTGTTTTGTTTTGCTTTTTGCTCTTGGCATTCTGAGCCTGTGCACTTTCTTGCTCAAATATTTTGCAATTCCCAGATGTGGAGACAGCTCATACTTTCTTTCCTTCTTACAGGCATCCCGCCTCCTCGCCCAGGCATGTTACGGCCACCTCTGGTGCCTCCCTTAGGACCTGCCCCACCTGGGCTCTTTCCACCAGCTCCCATTCCAAATCCTGGGGTACTGAGCGCCCCCCCCAGCTTGATTCAGCGGCCCAAGGCGGATGACACCAGTGCGGCCACCATTGAGAAGAAAGCCACGGCCACCATCAGTGCCAAGCCGCAGATCACCAACCCCAAGGCGGAGATCACGCGCTTTGTGCCCACTGCCTTGCGAGTGCGCCGTGAGAATAAAGGGGCTTCCGCTGCCTCCCAGAGAAAACAGGATGATGAGCCTGCCCTCCCGTTAACCAAAGCTGCCCCTAAGGCTGGATCGTCTGCCCCTATCTCTGTACAGACAAAGGATGATGTGTATGAAGCCTTCATGAAAGAAATGGAAGGTCTCCTGTGACCTGTTGTGGTC
Source organism: Donacobius atricapilla (assembly GCA_013397315.1). Taxonomy (NCBI): domain Eukaryota; kingdom Metazoa; phylum Chordata; class Aves; order Passeriformes; family Mimidae; genus Donacobius; species Donacobius atricapilla. The sequence goes on along the minus strand of WBMY01006225.1, from coordinate 83,280 downwards.
CTAGTCAGCTTTCCTGCCCCTCTGAACACGGATCAGATCACTGTGGAGGGAGAAGAAGGGAAAGTCCTCCAGCAAGCAATGAAAGGGCATGACTGGAAATAGTTCCCTACCCGCAGGTTAACTTGCCAGTGTGCTTTGAATAGAGGGTGCTGCAGCTGAGGTGTGCCTGGGGACCTCCTTTCAGAGCCACCCTGTCCACTTGGTGAAAGGAAATTGCAGTAAAGAAGGTGATGCTGCTCCCCTCAAGTCGTCCTTGGAGGGAGATAATGATACTCTGGGGACAGGGGTGATTATTCTCTGTCTGAGTCCTTACACACCCAGAATGCTCTGGTGAGGGTAGTGGAACAGGTTTTTAAGGAGCCAGAAAAGTGTTAGCAGCATTTCATACACAAATGGTTGTCCAGTTTTTACTTTCTGTACTTTTTTTTTTTCTGTAAATATTTTATAATCATGTTTTTTAGTTGCAGTGAGGTTGATCAATCATCTTTCTTCCAGGGTAGTCAGGAAGGTAATTTGTTGCGTATACTGTACACTGGAATTTTGCACCCTATCCCCTTTATGGTCATCTTGATGGATTTTTATTGGCTGAGGAAACTTCATTTTGTCTTGTGAAAGACAATAAATGTTCAGTGTATCAAAATACCGCTTTCCCTATGATTTGTGTAAAACTAGCAGGCGGGCAGGCGGAGAGGGGGAGGAGGGTTCTTTGCTCGCCTTGGAGGATGAAGGAGGCATTCAGAACCTCAGGAAAGGAAAGCAATAATCACACTGTAAATAACATATACTTATTTTTTTCCCACTGAACTTCTGCTATATTATTGTTTTTAAGTTCTTAAACATCCTTTGGTTTTGCCCTTATTGGTAGCTAGTAAAAACTTAAGTCCTGAAATACTACTAATAATTACAAAACTGTTTGTTTGGAGGGTTTGCTTCATATCAAGCCTTAGATAATCACTGACTGCATCATGGACAGGGTTCCTTATGTAAAAATTAGTAAACGATTTTCATGTTAAAAGACTGACNTTTTTTTCCCACTGAACTTCTGCTATATTATTGTTTTTAAGTTCTTAAACATCCTTTGGTTTTGCCCTTATTGGTAGCTAGTAAAAACTTAAGTCCTGAAATACTACTAATAATTACAAAACTGTTTGTTTGGAGGGTTTGCTTCATATCAAGCCTTAGATAATCACTGAGTGCATCATGGACAGGGTTCCTTAAGTAAAAATTAATAAACAATTTTCATGTTAAAAGATTGACAGATAATTTTACTTGTGGCTAATATTATTAAGGTACGAGACTAGCAGATACCTCAAGCAATGTATTTAGTTGGCTGTAAGTTTCAGGCTTAGCTGAACACACCATGTTTTGAGGTTAAATCTGCTTTAAGGAGACAAAGTTATTAGCTAACCAAACTTACACTTGAAAACTTCGAATCTATTTTCACAAATTCTGGACACAATCAAAACCTTTTGCACAGCACTTCTCTATACGGTAAAATTTACATGAACCTGCCCACCTAATGCATCTTCTCCACCTTCCTAATACGTATTGTGTGATGTAACTACACAATTCTTGAAACAAGAAGTTCTTTCTTTATTAAGCAACTCCTGTTGTGTAAGTTATATGATGACATCAGTTATGTTTACAAAAGTTGAGAAGGTTCAGCCTGGAGACAGAATTCAGCTTGAAAACAATATGAGTATGATTACAGCAATACTTAAATGTCTCTAGAATCAGAGAAACATCTTGTATTACGCGTTCCTGCCTAGTTTCTACACCCATCAGTGGTGCTGGCGCATAAACGCTCCTACTGGAAGTAAAGCTTCTCTTTCATCATAAAAATAACATTTTTCAAGTAGTCCTGCAGTAGCAGGATTATTTCTAAACATGAAGCGATGGCATTTAGCGGCGGTTCCCTCCGTTGCGGGCAGGCAGCTGTTCCCCGCTGTCCTCGGGCGTGCGCGGAGGCGTTTCCCCCGCCGCTGTCGCTGCCGGCGGGGCGCGGGGCAGGGCTCGGAGCGGGGACGGCTCCCATTGGCCGCATTTGGATCCGCGCCGCCATTGGTCGGAGCCGGCCGGAGCGCGCNCCGCAACGACGAGGAGCTCAACAAGCTGCTGGGCAAGGTGACCATCGCGCAGGGCGGCGTGCTGCCCAACATCCAGGCCGTGCTGCTGCCCAAGAAGACCGACAGCCACAAGGCGAAAAGCAAGTGAAACATCCGTGGAGCGTTCTCGCCTCAAAAGTAACCCAAAGGCTCTTTTCAGAGCCACCCACTTCTTCACAAAAGGAGCTGTATATCCTAGCGGAAAAACAAACAGAAAGCCCCCACTGTCATCTCTAAAAACATAATGGAAAACTAAAATAACCTCCCCCCAACACCCCAAATCCTTTTTTTAGCTCTTAACATCTAAAACCACCCCGAATGCTCTTTAATTAGGATTAAAATTTAGAAAACCCCACTATTTGGTAAGACGTGGCTGACCATGCCTACTAAACGTAGTTTATTTGATGTCAAATAAATCACTTGGCACTGGTGGGCTTGAGAAAGACACAAAGGTTAAGACTGTAGGAAAGAACACATAGCCCCATCATGCCTCTCTTTTTTCAGCTCGGCCCTATGAGAAGTTCAGGTAATTAATTCACCGATGTCTTTAAAAACAGCCCTGCCCCCTCTAAACAACTTTTAGACCTACAGATACTGTTGGAGGATTTTTTTGTTGTTTTCTATTAAAAGGCATTCTGAGTTACTAATCCTTACTTATTAAAAATCTTTAAGCTGCTGAGCCCATTTTCTTCCTCAAATATGAAGGAGTTTTTGAGGAATTGTTCAGCACAATGCACAGGCAATCTGAGGCAAAAGGACTTGCCAGTTTTGGTTCTATCTTACACATAGTGCTAAATACAAATAGTGCATAAGTGTGTTGAAATAGAAACAGAAAATCTGCTATCATTAGTCAAAAAATATTTTAATAATTACCCATTTGAAAACATAAATTATTTGAATCATATCTGTCCAGAATTTTAGTATCACCAGCAGTTACAACAGCAAGTGATAAAAAGGAGTTTACAGGCCTTTGTCAAAACAATGGGTTGTTTATGTTAAACATATCAGAGAAAACTTATTTTAATTCTTTGTACTCTGAAAAGCAATGTGCATTTATTTTTAATTGAGGCTTGGTCTTGGAAAAGTGCATCTGAAGACTGTCCCCCTCTTGCTTAGCAGCAGGCTGTTTCAGTGTAGCAGATGCATCAAGACATTCCGTTTTTCCATTTTTAGTATTAATTCGAATGTAAGGATCAGTCACTGGACAGTAAGAAAATGGAATATTTAGGAAACTGCTGTGAAAGAGGAATCCTAACTGATCACTTGAGCAAATTTTATTTTGTTCAAGTAGTGGGAAAATCAGCTGGAGCAGTGTGTCCTTAGACAATGATGACACAGATTTTTGCCAGTCCAGCTGTATAAAAATGAAAACACTGACATATTATCAAACGATATGGCACTGGTTATCATTATTAACAAAAAACTGTCCGTGTTAAGTTTTTATGTCACCTAATTTACTAAGAAAGTTAGTATTTCTGTAACAGAGGACAGGGGAACCATGTCAGCATTGTGTACACAGAGCAACACAACACATACTGCTATGCTGTAAAAAGTCACCTCCTTTGGTGAGACAAAAACCCCTTCACAGGACTTCAACCTGCTCCCTGCCTGGCTACTTAATGCACTAATTTAAATTTTCTTAATTATTTTGAAAGAGGTAAAGGATTTTGGACAAAGGAACTGATTTCTAATCCATATTCAGTGCTCAGGATGAGCCTGTGTTACTTCCTCTTCTTTGAAATCAAATTGTGACTAAAATATCGGTTTAAATCCCTGATTTTCAGTTCAGATTAAGAGAAGACCCTTTAAAGAACATTAATTAATTACTTTGGAAATCTAGTTCCTCACATCGCGGACTTTATTTAGAAGGAAAAACAAAAGTTTCTGTCTCCCGAGGTCTGTTCAGGTCCAGGACTCAGTGTTTATCGCCTCTTTTTTAGCTCACCCCTTGCCTCTTCGAAAGGAAACTTGGCCGAGGGGAACGAGAGTCTTTCTTTTCCACGCCGCTGCGACCTGGGGGGGGTTCGGTGGCGGAAATTCGGATAAAACCAGCCGTTTTTGCCTCCTAAGAAACACAAAATGAGCGGGGAGAAGGGACCTTTCTGCCGTGCAGCGGGGCGGGCTCTGCAACGCACCAATCACCGCGCGGCTCCGCTCTATAAATACGAGGCCGCCGACTTGCTCCAGGCCCAGTGGTTCCCCCGGTTCGTGGACGAAGGCCGGCACAATGTCGGAGACCGCGCCCGTTGCCGCTCCCGCCGTCTCGGCGCCCGGCGCCAAGGCCGCCGCCAAGAAGCCGAAGAAGGCGGCGAGCGGCTCCAAAGCCCGCAAGCCCGCGGGGCCCAGCGTCACCGAGCTGATCACCAAGGCCGTGGCCGCCTCCAAGGAGCGCAAGGGGCTCTCCCTGGCCGCGCTCAAGAAGGCGCTGGCCGCCGGCGGCTACGACGTGGAGAAGAACAACAGCCGCATCAAGCTGGGGCTCAAGAGCCTCGTCAGCAAGGGCACCCTGGTGCAGACCAAGGGCACCGGCGCCTCCGGCTCTTTCAAGCTGAACAAGAAGCCGAATGAGACAAAAGAAAAGGCCACGAAGAAAAAGCTGGCTGCCAAGCCCAAGAAGCCGGCGGCGAAGAAGCCCGCCAGCGCTGCCAAGAAGCCCAAGAAGGCGGCGGCGGTGAAGAAGAGCCCCAAGAAGGCGAAGAAGCCGGCGGCTGCCGCGGCCAAGAAAGCGGCCAAGAGCCCCAAGAAAGCTGCAAAGGCAGGGCGCCCCAAGAAGGCAGCGAAGAGCCCGGCTAAGGCGAAAGCGGTGAAGCCCAAAGCAGCCAAGCCTAAGGCAGCCAAACCCAAAGCGGCCAAGGCAAAGAAGGCGGCGCCTAAAAAGAAGTAAGACGACTGAGAGAAATTTAGTCTACTCATTTAAATAAACCCAAAGGCTCTTTTAAGAGCCACCCACTTACTCTCAAAAAGAGCTGAAACACTACGGTTACACACCATCAAAACAATCCCGGATTTCGGTAGGAGTTCACACGGCATTAATAAAGTAAAAATTTTCGGTACGTGTGCGTACGGTAGCGCCCGCGTGGGAATTCAGCTTCCTTTAGCAGGAAGTGTGTTCCCTACGTGTAATTTGGTAGCCCGGCGATAACAGCAGCCCCCGCCCCGGCTCAATGACCGGCGCAGCCCCGTGCGATGAGAGGGGCGGTGCCGGCGACCTCGCGGCACGGCGAGCCCTGCGCTCCGGTGCCCGGGGGAGTTTAAAAGTGCCGCGTTGGGCCGTGCTTAGCCCCGCACCGCCTTCCCGCCAGGCCCCGCCCTGCCGGGGCTCTGACCGCCCTCGCATCCGCCGCCGTTCCCCAGCCGCAGCGGTGCCGTGCCGTGCCGGCCCTGCCTCACGGCCCTGCAGCCGAGGGTGCCCGGGGGAGGCGAGGAGGGGCATAGAACAGGGATGGAGAAACGCGCGGGGCGTGCCACGGGCCCGTCCGGCGGCAGCTGCTGCGGAACTCCGCGGCGGAGCAGGAGGGGCTCCGGCCTCACGCTCCCGTTCTCCCCCGGCTGCCAGGTAAACCTTGCACTCATCGGCCGCTCTTTCCCAGCAGGTTTGTTTTTTTTTTTTTCTTCAAGAAACAACTATCTTCTTCAAAATTTTCGGACATTTGTGTTTTTAGCCTGAAAACCCTTGGTTAAGAAAATCTTTTTCCCATTACCTAATCGAGTAGGGACACTCACTTGAAAAAAACCGGCCGGCATTGATAAGGGTACCATCCGGTGAGAGTATACTCGAGTTGTATGATAAAAACCAAAACGTACAAACCCAGCTCAAACTCTAAACCGCCAAATTAGAAAAAAACTTTTATTTTACTGCTATAGTGCACTGTAAGTGAATGCTAGATCTTCGAAGTAAAAGGCACATAACCCATAGGAAATTTAAACAATTTCACCTTCCCCGCGGGACGTGCAATTGGACAAATTGCTGCTGCTTAAGTCACCTTTTAAGACGTAACTGGGTTACAGATTTTGGACCAACAAGTTTATATACCACGCATAGGGCAAGGTTAAACTCCCGGAAAATGTACTGAGTACATTTAACCCTGTTGAGCAGAATACCCCCGAAATTCCTGATTAACGTGCAAATACTAAGCTATTTACATACCGCCCCCCCCCAAAAGCACTAATTCAGCCCTTCCACTTGAAAAATTGGTGGCTCTTAAAAGAGCCTTTGGGGTAAAAGTGACGGTCCGAGACGCCCTACTTGGAGCTGGTGTACTTGGTGACAGCCTTGGTGCCCTCGGACACGGCGTGCTTGGCCAGCTCGCCGGGCAGCAGCAGGCGCACGGCCGTCTGGATCTCCCGCGACGTGATGGTGGAGCGCTTGTTGTAGTGCGCCAGGCGCGACGCCTCGCCGGCGATGCGCTCGAAGATGTCGTTGACGAACGAGTTCATGATGCCCATGGCCTTGGACGAGATGCCCGTGTCGGGGTGCACCTGCTTCAGCACCTTGTACACGTAGATCGAGTAGCTCTCCTTGCGGCTCTTCTTGCGCTTCTTGTCACCTTTTTTCTGGGTCTTGGTGACGGCTTTCTTGGAGCCCTTCTTGGGCGCGGGGGCGGACTTGGCCGGCTCGGGCATGGCTGCACCTCTCTGGCTGCTCTCTCTCAGCGGAGTATCGGATCTCGCGGTTGCGCCCTTATTTATAGGGCCCTTATGCAAATCTATGGGATCAGAAATCAGCGCTTCCATTGGACAACAGTCGTAGTGACGTCACCCTGCACACAGCGTTTTGCTATTGGCCTTTTTTAAACACCACACTAGGATTGGTCTAGCGTTCAAATTCCATCGGCCAATCAGAATGAGCTCTTTCAATCCCGGCGGTCGGGGCCGAAGCTCGTCCGCTGCAGCGCGGCCTCTCCCCGGCCCGGGGTCACCCCGCAGCGCCCGGCTCGCGTGTCCCCCGCGGCAGCCGGCGGGTTTGGAACAAAAAAAAATGCAGTTATGGGCATTTCTAAGGGAAAACAAACAAACAAAAAAACCCCAAAAAGCAAAACAAAAAACCCCAGANCATCCGGTGAGAGTATACTCGAGTTGTATGATAAAAACCAAAACGTACAAACCCAGCTCAAAAACTAAACCGCCAAATTAGAAAAAAACTTTTATTTTACTGCTATAGTGCACTGTAAGTGAATGCTAGATCTTCGAAGTAAAAGGCACATAACCCATAGGAAATTTAAACAATTTCACCTTCCCCGCGGGACGTGCAATTGGACAAATTGCTGCTGCTTAAGTCACCTTTTAAGACGTAACTGGGTTACAGATTTTGGACCAACAAGTTTATATACCACGCATAGGGCAAGGTTAAACTCCCGGAAAATGTACTGAGTACATTTAACCCTGTTGAGCAGAATACCCCCGAAATTCCTGATTAACGTGCAAATACTAAGCTATTTACATACCGCCCCCCCCCAAAAGCACTAATTCAGCCCTTCCACTTGAAAAATTGGTGGCTCTTAAAAGAGCCTTTGGGGTAAAAGTGACGGTCCGAGACGCCCTACTTGGAGCTGGTGTACTTGGTGACAGCCTTGGTGCCCTCGGACACGGCGTGCTTGGCCAGCTCGCCGGGCAGCAGCAGGCGCACGGCCGTCTGGATCTCCCGCGACGTGATGGTGGAGCGCTTGTTGTAGTGCGCCAGGCGCGACGCCTCGCCGGCGATGCGCTC
>WBMY01006225.1:62454-72950 GCA_013397315.1 Donacobius atricapilla | reverse complement strand
GGCAGGCGCCACTTTCGGGGTTGTTGCGCTACAGTGACGAACTTGAAGGAAAACTTTAAAGGATGCCTGAGCCGGCTAAATCTGCTCCAGCACCCAAGAAGGGCTCCAAGAAGGCCGTCACTAAGACGCAGAAGAAAGGCGACAAAAAGCGCAAGAGAGCAAGGAAAGAGAGCTACTCGATCTACGTGTACAAGGTGCTGAAGCAGGTGCACCCCGACACGGGCATCTCGTCCAAGGCCATGGGCATCATGAACTCGTTCGTCAACGACATCTTCGAGCGCATCGCCGGCGAGGCGTCGCGCCTGGCGCACTACAACAAGCGCTCCACCATCACGTCGCGGGAGATCCAGACGGCCGTGCGCCTGCTGCTGCCTGGCGAGCTGGCCAAGCACGCCGTGTCCGAGGGCACCAAGGCCGTCACCAAGTACACCAGCTCCAAGTAAAAGGATTTTAAATTGTAAACCAAACGGCTCTTTTAAGAGCCACTACACATTCCTAATAGAGCTGTGATCGCATATACTATATGCCCTGTTTCCCACGTGAATTTAACAATACAAAACACAGCCTGTTGAAAGTGCAGAATGTTATACACCTCTGAAGGCTACTTGTCCTTTAGCTTTACGTACTTGAGTAACTACCAGCTCTGATTGTGAAACATGTGTGTGGCTCTGAAAAGAGCCGTAATATTTTAACAACATGTAACTTAAATATTTTAACCCAGCCGCCGAAGCCGTAGAGGGTGCGACCCTGGCGCTTGAGGGCGTAGACCACGTCCATGGCCGTGACCGTCTTCCTCTTGGCGTGCTCCGTGTAGGTGACGGCGTCGCGGATCACGTTCTCCAGGAAGACCTTGAGCACGCCGCGCGTCTCCTCGTAGATGAGGCCCGAGATGCGCTTGACGCCGCCGCGCCGAGCCAGGCGGCGGATGGCGGGCTTGGTGATGCCCTGGATGTTGTCGCGCAGCACCTTGCGGTGGCGCTTGGCGCCGCCCTTGCCCAGCCCCTTGCCGCCCTTGCCCCGGCCAGACATGCTCTCCCGCTGCCCGCACTGAGCTCAGTGCGCTCCCGCCGCCGCGCCTGTCTCTATATCGCCGCCGGTCCGACCTGGTTGGGGACTGCGGCAGGGGGCGGGGCCTCGCGCCTCCCCGGCGCCCCCTGCCTTCCCCCGAGACGGGGCCGAGGCGCTTTCCCGGCTCGGGCCCGCGGGGCCCGCGGCGGCTCCGCCTCTGCCGAGCGGGGCCCGGCCCGCATCCCCTCAGTCCGCGCCTCCCTTTGCTGCTCTCCCGTCCCGTCCCGGCCCGTCCCGCTCCGCCGTGACAATTCTTCATGAACCCCGAGTCTCCCCCGGCAGCAGGAGCGGCGGCTGCGGCACCATTTTCCGGCACCTCCTTACTATTCCTTTTCCGCTGCCCGCGGGTCTGCGGCAAAATCCTACCAATGCGGACCCTCGCCCGGCGCTGTCGCCCCGCCCATCCTGGCTTCTGCTTCTGCTTTGGACGCTTCGACTGTTCCTTTTTCTTTTCTGTTTTTTTGCAGTTGCCTGCATAGACACCTTCCTCGGGAAAATCCGTATAGTGCCTGCCAACCTTGTCCTCTGCGACCTACATCTTCTTTCTGTTACTAAGTTCTTTTTGTTTAAAATAGGAGGGGAAGGAAATGCTCAGGCCATGTCATGGTTAGAGGATTTTTGGCTTTTTTTTTTTTTAATGCAATTTCGAGATTCCTTACAGAGGTTTAAAGCGTGAACAGTTCTATGGCCTGTGTTTCTCTTACTGGGCGTTGTTGGGTTGGTTGTTTCCTGGAAACACAAGTGTGCACACACATGCTAACACGCACATATTGTCTGTCATACCTTTACCTATCTAGCCTACTTTTGACCGTTTCTAGGAAAGCTGAGAGCCTAGAGAATATAAAAGAACAGACCATAGGGAAGAAGCAACATTTTCTAGGAATGTTTCATACTAGGGAAGAAGGAGCCTTGTTCTTGGTCCACGTCATAATGGACATGAAAGACTACTTCAAGTTTCTCATGCTAATGTTTGGGTTATCTCCTTGTTAAACATGCGGCATTTAAAATAGGAATGCTGGTCAAATTTTTAACCATCAACAGTAAAATACAGATCAATGTTCTAGTACTACTAAGTTTCCTGGATTAAGGCAGAATTACATAAACTAATAATTTTTTCATTCCTGACACAGATACTATTACCCTAAATTATATTGAGATTAAACTCAGTTTCACAATTAGAAACATTTGGTGCCACTTGGCATTTTCCCTTTCTAATTTTTAACAGCAAAATTTTTCACAAATTTCTATTGATTTGGGGTAATAATAAACAATCTTTACAGTTAATAGAGGAATATTGACATAGAAATAAATAACTCTTCAAGAAATGTGAAAATAAGAATTTCCCAAAGAATCTTTTAGGGATTTTGTTTTGGTGTGGTTTCTGTTTTAATTTGCATTATGTCTTCATATTCTGAGAACTCATAGCATTATATAACAATTTCACTTGCATAATTTGTGTAACTTCTTTGTAAAATAGAAGAAAAAGAATGAGCTGCTGTAACAATATCCTCATGCCCCAGCATCCTTCTTTCTTATTAATGACTCACACATTTTAGAGTAAGAAATTTCTCTCTTTCTTTACCTCTTCTCACTAATCCCCTCAAAAGTGTTGCAGATATATGTTCAAAAAGGAATTTGTTGTCTTTTTGTAAGACAGACAGACTTATCCAAATTACTTTTTCCAAAAACTGGAGCATAAGGAAAAAATTCTGGGTTTGGTTGGTTTTACTAAGGTTCATTTGTTTGCTTGCTTGTTTTAATATCTGTGGTTATCTTTTAGCTTTTTCTATTTCACTCTGCAGCAGATAACTTTGTTCAAAACTCTTCAGCCTTCTGTTATGAAACTGTAAATTTACTGATAGAATCTATTTTATAACTTAGGGAACTCCCTGTTCTGAAATTGTGACTCCAGCATTTATGGATGTATCATAGCGCATTTGTTTTTTATTTTTCCCTAACATGAGACCCTCCTGGCTTTCCTGGTTGGTCACCTTCTTATAAGCACCACTAGCCAACCTTTTGTTTGATTCCTACATTTACACACGAGTCTTCTATGGGCAAGTGATTGATCCATTAGCGGGTGTGTGACACCCTCCAGTCACCTGAGCCTGTTACATTTACAAAGCAAAAGCAATTAGCAACTCCAAATCCAAACCCAGAATGTTAAATAAAGACATCGTTAGCACTGATCGATAACTTAAAACAGTTGTGGAAAGATATCCAAGAGAAGGAGGAGTGGGATACCATCCCTTTTGCAACAGTAAATACCTGGTGGAGGCTCATGGAGGGTCTCAGGGAGGCTCTGGGAGCTCTGCTTTATGTTTCTGAGGGCAGGAGTGAGGGTGTCTCCCGTATAGCTGCGTTCTGAATCTATCCTGGGACAATTGGGTGAATTAGGGCAAACTTCATACTGTACTTTTAGTTAAATTGAGGATGAAAAGTAACCCCTAAACATTATTTATAATGTGTTAAAAAAATCAAACCAGCCCCACTCCCTAAACTCTTGCGGATAAAAAGTTACAGCACGTCAAAGTGTTCTTAAAACACAACATATACAGATGCTTACAAAATACTGTGTATTAGGAAATACCTGTAATGTAGTCTTACAGCTGTGTATTTCAGGGTCATTCAACCAGATAATTTTAGAAGGTTATTAGGAACTTCCTGTTCTTCCCATTTAAAGATCCCAGTTACAGATCTTTAAAAAATGTTTAATGACTGCACGTACATATGCATACACACACTTATAACAATTGTAATTCAGTCCTCACAGCTTGTATTCAGTATTTTCATTTTATTTCTGTGTAGGCTGCACTCATGCTGCTGCTGTAAGGTGAATTCAAACTCCGCATGCACCTGCCAAAACAGCAAGGACCGGCCTGGAAATGCTGCTGATTTACAGTTTTCAAGCAGTGGCTGCAAAGGTGGGGTGACACTTTTGTTCTGGAAGAATTTCTGTCTTATATGGGCCTAGACTGAAAATACCAAAGGAGTCTGAGAGTGACAAATGTTGGCAACACCTCCATTTTTCTTTGGTGTCTGCACAGTTACCACTCTTAGACTTTTAAGTGCATCTCTCCTGGAACTGGACTAGTCCATATCCATGTAATGATCCTAATTTTTTTCCAAACATGTTCCTTTTTCCTATAAAAAAACCTGACAGCAACCTGTCAGATGAGTCTGCCTGGGAGAACTGATGGGAAAGATCAAAATTGGCCCAAAAAAGGAAAACAACATTCAATTTCAGAAACCAACAGCATACTTCATTTAGGAAAAAGGAGGGAAGAAAACCTTCCTTTATGTTCTATTTCACAACATAAGTAAGTGAATTGCAGCTGGCTCTTTGTTGCTTAGTTCTTCTTCAATCTCAATGTGACAATGACTTTGACAGAGTGAATTGACTGCAGCAAAGCATTCAGAAATTCTGAACTGCTACTTATCATTGCATTGGTACAGTGGAGATCTTACCTGTTTTTCATACAGTATCAGCAGTCTGAATTAATTCAGGAAATGTTCAGACCTCAGCACAATGAATTGGCGTCCAAAACACAAAGATTTACATTTGACTTTTGGCTATTTCTGAAAAACTGTGTCTCAGAAACACTTTTTATTTTGTTTTGTTCATTTGTTTCTGGTTTGTTATGTTTTTTTTTTTTCTTCATATTTCATACATCAGGCCTTAAGCTCTAGATCTTGATGTTCATTACATTAGCATACTGCTCTAAAATCCATGAGAACACATGGAACACTTACAGAAAAGTATATTGTGTGCCCTCTGGATCAATTACTTCCCTATTGATGGCATCACAAGTTGAAGCTCTTACAGGCCAAATTTTTTTTAGCTTTACTGATCCATCCTGATGGATCAGTAATGTGCTTGGAATAGCATAAGAAATAAAAATCCATATGCAGAAAAAAAGGGGATACTCATAAAAACATCAAATACTCATGGCACGGGGATGGCATGCAATGAAATGGAAGATCTTCAGAAATAGATAGTGATGAGCAAGAATAAAATGTAGAGAAAAGCAATAAGGACACAGACAATATGTAATCAGTTTAATCATTTTTGTAATATCTTAACATCTAACCTCCACATGAGAACAGATGGCAGCACAGCAGAGTACAGACTTGGCTGACGTGTAAAGATCAAGTGATCAAGCCCATTAAAAAAGCATCTTCACATTAATGGACTAGCAAAACCTCACAGTGCTTAAGGGTAAAAGAATATGAAGGATGGGGAAACGTATGGAACTGAACACTGTCAATACTTGTAAACTTGCTAAAGCACCCCAGGTGACCCCGATAAGAAAGACGAGGAGGGAGCAGCGCCGGGGCAGGGCCATGCTGCCCTTGGCATGAGCTTTGCTGCCCCAGTGTCCCTACAAGGTGTCACTCTGACACCTTACCCTAAGAGCGGGCTTGGGCTGAGGCCAAGGCACCCAGAACCATGGATGGCCTGGAAGAGAGCAGGGCATGGAAAAAAGCAGCCTTGGGGCAGTGCCACACTCACCTTGGCACGTCTTTGGTGACACCTGTGACCCTTGGGCTCTAAACTTTGTTTAAACTTGTTCTAAACTCTTTGAACCTGAAGCCAAACTTAAAAGCACCTTTACAGTGAGGTGCAAGGCACCATGGGTGGCACAGATGAAAACAGTGTGGAGGGAGCAAGGTTGGGTCTTTTGTGACCCCAGTGTCCCTGGAGCTCCAGGATTTGTTTCTTTGATCCCTATCAGTCATGACAGACTGCAACTGAGGCCCCCAGCCAGAAGGGCTTACATTTTTTTTAATGTACAAATGGGTTTAATTCAAATTCGGTTTGCATTATTTTTACAACATATATCATGTTCCTTTAGTTTTTTGTCTTTTTACTACTAAATCCTGGTATTGCCATAACAACTTCACAGAGAGCAGAGCTTTCCATCTTGTGTTACCACATAGTATAATACAGGAATTTTTCATTAAGTTCATTCATATTCTCCATATTCTCATGATTTTTCATTCATATTCTCCGTATTCTCATGACGTATTAAGTAGTTTAGCATTTGTGGCTGGAGTGGGTGTAGCATTAGGCCACAAGAGCTGACCAAAATAAAAGGTTTTGTTAAAAGCTAATGCTGCTAATGTACAACTAGCCCAATGCAGAATGAAAAAGGTTAGGAAGGACTAAGGAAACAACTCCAAGAACTGAGGTAATGTCAGATGAAAAAAAAAACACAAAAGAAAAACCAACAAAAGAGAACTGATGAGAAGCAACGAACGAACTTGGGAGTTGAGCGCTGGCTGGCCTGTGTGGGATTGAAGGTTAATTTTTGGTGTACTGGTCATTCTTCAGATCCTCCCAGCTCAAGCTGTAACCTGAGAACTAATAAAACACAAATTGGAAATATTCACTTGGAAAACTGCATTTATCAGCAGGATCCTAGGATCAGACCCTGTTATTGTGGCCAGTCTAATTAATTCCATAATATGAGTAGTTACCGAAGTATTTTCTAATATATAATATAAAATCTTAATAAACGTTCATGCTGTTGTGGCAATGTTGTTTGCATATCTACAATCTGAAAGAGGCTGATACGCAGCTTGAAGATGCAACGTGACTTGAAAGTGGGAATGAACGGAGAGGCAAAGGTGCAGCAGGGCAGTACTGGCCAGGCCTGTAGCAGGGCTGCAGTTGGCCAAGTTCAAACTTCACTGTTGGTGGTTACTGAAGACTGTAACCAACAGGTGATTCAGATCGTGAAGAAGCCCACAAGAGGGACTTGCAAATGAAAACATGTTTAGGACCTATCTTTGCATACTGGCTTGCAACCACCTTTACAAAATACTTACGTAACGATAGTTAATTCAAAAGAGAAGGTTCCTTTCATATGGATCTATATTGGTTCAGACTTTTTCAGAAATTAATAGCTGTCAAGTAGGACCGATTCAAATATTTTTGTTCTAGAAAGATGCTGCCATAAGACCTTTTATATATTTGTATGAAATTAAGTATTTCGCCATGACGTCAGTAGCTATGCTCTATTTTACCCATTGGACTGATAAGAACATTCTTCCAAGCCATGATTTTTATTTGAGCCAGTTCAATCCATGGAGGATGGCTAAAGGGCCAGGAACAGTCCTAGCCGAATATCTTGCTGAACACCTAAAATCACCTGCAGAAGCACCTTGATTACCGACAGCAACTCTTCAGCCAGTCCTCAGCTACTCAGCACAGAGGTCTTGCTCACATACAGCTTTGACTTGGCAGCATTCTTTTATCCCAGGATCCCCTGCTAAAAGGAAGGAAATGCAGCTGAAGCTTGCTGGCACCAGAGGAACTCCACTTCTATTCTCACTTAGGGAATCCTGCACTACATCACCTGTGTCTACATGCCTCCCATTTGCTGTGCAATACACCCCAAAATTACTTCAGATTCAGGCATTTTAATTTAGAGTTTATATGAGCCCTGAAAAAATAAAAAGCATTGCACATCTTTCTTTTTTCTCAACTGATGAAGTGTTTGTGGTTTTTTACAATTTGAGGATTCATCTCTCTCTGAATGAATCCAAATTTAGTAATTTAAAAAAACAGTATGAGGTATTCAAAAGACTGGAGAAAAAAATGACAAGAGATTGAGGCAAATAAAACCTGTTTCCCGGTCTCACTGCTCAAAAAATTATTTGTTTCTTGAATGTTAAAAAAAAAAAAAAAGCATCATTTCTAATGCAACATTTTGCTTAAATGTAACTACTCTGACTAATGGCTTATATAAGATATAGGATATAAGATATAGGATATCGTCTAAATAAACTATAAGAAAAAGCTATTTTACTTGATCTAACTTTTATTATTATTATTATTATAAGCATATGCAAACAGGTCCTGGTAAACGTATCTTTGGCCATCTCAGTAAAATGAAATGAGTTAGCTTTCACAAAATTAATTTCTGCAATTCCAGTAGTAATCTATGGGAAGAAAAAAAAAACCTGTTCAGAAAAACACAAGTCCAGTGTCAACGAACAAATCTGAGGGATGAATAAATCACAGCAGAGACGTCAATTCTCAAATCATTACTCCTGATGCCTTCCCCTCTCCCTTTTAAACCTCCGAGGTTCAGAAACAGAAAATGGCTGAAAGTGAGAAAAACAGAGGAAAGAAAATGGTGTTGAAGCACTTGATTGGTCAGATTTTGCTGCAGAGTCCAAGTTTCTGACACAGAGAAAAATCCTAAAATGAAGCCTATCAGCAGTTAAGAGTAAACTAAAAGTCTTGCAATCTTGGCCTTTCCAGGAGAAATATTTCCTCTAAGCATTTCTCAGTGACTCCTTATTCCCTACTTTAAATGAAGGTCGCGTCTAACTCAATCCAACCGCTTCTTAAAGCCACGGGCACTCATTTGTAGCATCGAAAACCAAAAGGGACATAAACTCCAGTAACTCAATGGAACAGCAGGCTCCTCAAATTACATAAAAGCAGCTGTAGCATTAATGTATATAAAGGTGCCGAAGGTGTATATCAGCCCGAAATAATTTATAAATGTACATTTTTCAGGCGACTACAGATCTATTTACTAGGAGAGGAAGGGGGGGTGTGTGACTGAATTTAGTCAGGAAAAAATCTGTTTTCTAGGTAGGTTCACGAAGAACACTGAAAACGAATAGGGAAGAGCCTCCATTTAAAAATTATTCTAGACTTGCTAAGTTTTTAAGCACAGATACTACTTGGAAAACACTTCGCCTGTGATAACTTCGGCATTTTTTTCTAAGAGTCTCAATAATAACAGAGAAAATTGATGCAACCTAAAATCTCTAACTAATAAAGAAGCCACGCGTGCGGTCCTAGACACCAGCAAGGAGCACACCACATGGAAAAGGGACTCGGAAAACATCTTTGCCTCCACGTTACATTCTCCTCCCCGCTTTTGGAAATATATTTATCTCGGGAATAAACAGCCGTGCCTGAGATGGGCTGAAAAGGCCCGCGGGACGTCGCTCACCACCAGGAGTGACAAGGCACTGAGGAAACTACTGATTTGAGTCCCTGCAGGGAAAGCGGGAAATAAGTTTTTGCGCCTTAAGAAACAACGCAAATCCCGCGAGCCCGCCAAAAAAGGGGGGGGGGGGGACAGAATATTGACGCAGACAGAATAAAGCAATAAACTGAAAAACACTGAAGTTTGAGACATAAAGGCAACATATTTAAAATACACAGGAGGCTCTTAAGTGTATTTAAATTCCCTAATTATGAAATGGGATTCTAGAGAAGGTTCTTTCATGAATTTAATCAGTTGGAACAAATAAACGAGATGTATACTTAACAAATAAAACCCACTTATCTTTAAGCGGTATCCTCCCTTTTAGAACAGCAAAGAGTGCTTCTTAGATTCCGAAAGAACGTGAGAAAAACATGTAGAAAGCATTTCGGCACCCAAAACGAAAATTTGCCCCAGCGAAATCACTTTAAAAGAACTACTTACGTTGGCCTTGCGAAAAACAGGATGCAATTCCTACAAGATACGATTTACACGTTGTTAGGAACTTACTTGACACGCCAAATCATATTGGCTGTACACCCATTCAAAAAACATCCACTTCCCACTGACAAGAAATTTACAGCTCCTCAGTGATGCTGTAGTGGCTCTTAAAAGAGCCTTTGGGTTTTCGATGGTCTTCTGAAATCTCCGTTCGCCAACAGCTTAGGCGCGCTCGCCGCGGATGCGGCGCGCCAGCTGGATGTCCTTGGGCATGATGGTGACGCGCTTGGCGTGGATGGCGCACAGGTTGGTGTCCTCGAAGAGCCCCACCAGGTAGGCCTCGCTGGCCTCCTGCAGCGCCATGACGGCCGAGCTCTGGAAGCGCAGGTCGGTCTTGAAGTCCTGCGCGATCTCGCGCACCAGGCGCTGGAAGGGCAGCTTGCGGATCAGCAGCTCCGTGGACTTCTGGTAGCGCCGGATCTCGCGCAGCGCCACCGTGCCGGGCCGGTAGCGGTGCGGCTTCTTGACGCCGCCCGTGGCCGGCGCGCTCTTGCGGGCAGCCTTGGTGGCCAGCTGCTTGCGGGGCGCCTTCCCGCCCGTCGACTTACGCGCCGTCTGCTTGGTACGCGCCATCTCTCCGGAACGAGCCGCCGCCTCCGAGCCCAAGGGCGCCGATCCGGCCGCGGCCGCGGGGACCCCTATTTATAGCCGCCAGCGCGCTGTGATTGGCCAGCGCAGAGACGGCCGCCATTGGACAAGCGGCAGAGTTTGAAAAACCCGCGCGTCGGGAGGGGGAGGAGCCGCGGCTGCCGCTCCGCGTCTCCCGCCTTCCCTTTCTCCCTCCCTCCCTTCCTTCCTCCCTCTCGGTGGGGGGCAGCCGCCCTCCCTTTTCTTTTATCCCTCATCTCCGCGCTGCCGACCGGGACTGGCGGAGCACTCCCGCAGCTGCAGCCTGCCAGCGGACGCAGAATT
>WBMY01006225.1:17177-34719 GCA_013397315.1 Donacobius atricapilla | reverse complement strand
GCGGCCTTGGCGGCCGGGGCGGCGACGGCGGGAGCGGCGGCGGGAGCGGTCTCCGACATCGCAGCAGAGACTTCCTCCTAATCAAAAGAAAGTAATTGGGCTACAGTAACCCCGATGCCTGAATTTATAGCGAAGCGGTGATCTGTGATTGGTGCTTTGCAGAGCCCGCCTAACTGTTAGCCAGGAAGAGCTTTTCCTCCTCCGAGTCTGTGTTTCTTCGGAGTTATAAATTCATATTTTTCGTAAAACGAGTGCCGCAAAATCGCCCCAATTTCTTCGGAGAGTGAAGAGAAGACGGTGGGCTTTCATTTGGGCAAGTTTCTTGCTGTTTGGACCACAGATGGGAGAGAAAAGCTGTTTTTAACCCCGCGTTGTGAAGCCAGAGAGACCCCGGGAACGGCNGGCTTCTTGGCGGCGGCCTTGGCGGCCGGGGCGGCGACGGCGGGAGCGGCGGCGGGAGCGGTCTCCGACATCGCAGCAGAGACTTCCTCCTAATCAAAAGAAAGTAATTGGGCTACAGTAACCCCGATGCCTGAATTTATAGCGAAGCGGTGATCTGTGATTGGTGCTTTGCAGAGCCCGCCTAACTGTTAGCCAGGAAGAGCTTTTCCTCCTCCGAGTCTGTGTTTCTTCGGAGTTATAAATTCATATTTTTCGTAAAACGAGTGCCGCAAAATCGCCCCAATTTCTTCGGAGAGTGAAGAGAAGACGGTGGGCTTTCATTTGGGCAAGTTTCTTGCTGTTTGGACCACAGATGGGAGAGAAAAGCTGTTTTTAACCCCGCGTTGTGAAGCCAGAGAGACCCCGGGAACGGCAAACTTTTGTTTTTCCTTCTAAATTAAAATAAAACACATAGGTAAAAAGTCTTCCCTGTAATGCAGGCTTACTCTTTGGGGGGTTTTCTTCAGATTGGGACAGAAACCGAGTAAGCACTTTGAGTATTTTTGTCGTAAATTGATTTCAAAGACAAGGAAGTAACACAATTTCATGGCTGAGCTTTGAATATGGATATAGATTCGGCTCCCTTAACCATATCTTTAACTATTAGGGATACAGTATTTCAACATATTTTCTTGTTTTGGGAAAGGAAGAGACCTTCAGAGGAATATATATACTATTGAAAAGTGTTTGTAACTTGCCAGTGCTATGCTTTTTTTTCCTGTTGGGTTTTTTTTTGTGTGTTGTTTTGTTTTGGTTTTTGTGTGGTGTTCTGTAAGTGGATAGAAAGATTTTGACATTTTTACAAATAGTCTGTCTGTAAAATGAAGCTGTTAATGCCTGGTTAATGCCTAGAAATCCCAGATAAACTGAGAGTTTAACACTTTCTCGGTTACAATAGTGGATGCTATTCTTTATGACTTAAAAAATCAGAGCCAGACTTGGAGATGAAAAATGTCTGCCAGGTATAGATACACTAGTATGTATCATATCCTATTTATCAATTATGGAACCAGCTGGAGCATCAGCTATCATCCAGTAAATTAAATACTGTGGAAATCTCGCCTTCATGAATAGAATGCTTCTGTTTCAATATAACTTGCAAATACTTGGACACTGACTGTTGTAGTTTTGTTGTTTTGTGTTTTTAAAAATTTTTTAAATAGGTTTCATATTCCTCCAACTCTTTTATTTAAAGGAAAAGGACAAAACTCGCTATTGAGGTTTCCATCCCAATCATAAGAATATTGAAATGATTTTCAGAAAAATCTCATAAATCTGAATCAGTTTTAATTATCATGATGCCACTAAAAAGTGGCACTGTCACAAAAAGTGACAATAGAAATTAATTAAAGTTTTTAAGGACTGCAATGAATCGTTTGGGCTAATTTTTTATTAAATCAGAAGACAAAAAGCCTCGATTGGTTTCTATTTAAAAAGCAGCCAGATTTTTTTTCCCTTGGTTTTAAGGAACAAGTTAAGATCAAACTGATTATTTTACCACATCGTACTTTGTAAAAAGTTGTCATGCAAAATGTCAGTGGGCTATTTTAACAAAATAACATATTTTCTAGCCTGGATGAATTTGAGATTCAAGGTGACATAAGGTATGTTACAAAAGGCCCTGACATGTGTTTTGATACACTTAATGCTGAAGACACAATAAAGTTATACTTGATAGCCAGCGGTTTTAATTTGAATGAGACAGATTAAAATGTCAATGATACATTAGATACATGAAAATTACGAGTGAAAATAATAAACTGTAACTCTGCCATATTCTATTTCATTTCTATTTTTATTTTGTTATGCTTGCATGCAGGTGAATTAATAAATACTTTGAAAGAGAGGAATGGAATTCGGAGATTGGAAAAAAATCAGGCTAGTCAGTACTCCAGAGTAAAAAACAGACTGAAAGGCATATCTTGAAGTGGGCTGTGAAATCTGCCTGCTTCTCGTGAACATGATTTTGATCCCACGTAAACAACTTGACCAAGTCCCCGGTAGCCATTTATTTTGCAAGTTCTGTGTGGCAAGTCGTATGAACAGTATGAATATGTTTGAGAGGTAAAAGAGTAGTTGGTTGCGGTAGGATGAGGGCGTTGTGCATATTTTCTTGTCTAGATGAACAAAGATAAATGTGAATATGACAGTGATAGAGAAGAGAGCCGGGAAGTGTTGTCATCTATCCGGGTCTGTTTAATGTGATGTACATTCTTCAGAGAATAAACACTGCACGACGGGTAATGTGTTTCAATACCTGCAGGCTTTTACGGTCTGGTGTTAGAGCTCTGTGACTGGTTTATTACACTTGAAACTGGTCAAGGAACTGGGAGCAACTGAGAGTGGACAGTAGCTGATCCTACAAGAATGCAGCTGTAGCCCCAGGGGTGCATCCTTTTGCACCTCCCTCACATTCACACATTTGGGCAAGTTTCCTTTCAAGCTTGCTTTTAGTAAACCTGTTCTCAGCCCATCAGAAGAGGAGACGTTTCCCTCCCTTCCCCCATGAACAGACCGGAGGTTAGAGATAAAGACACAAGATAGAAAGTGATGGGAGGTCTTAGATCTTGCTTCCTAAGTAGAGCAGTCATTAGAATTCCACCTGCAGCAGATAAGGAATTGCTGTCCCTACTCTACAGTAAGTTTTAAAGGCACAGGAACGCTTCTGGATGGTTTTGGGGTTTCTTTGTTTGTTTGCTTGTGTTTTGTTTTCGTAAGGAAAACATATGAAGCAGATGGTGAAGGTTGTCTTCTAAAGTATTTCAAGGGTAGAATGCAAGGGTAGTGAGGACTTCTCTCACTTTTAGTTCTGGGTGCATCCCTGTAAATCCTCATGTTCCCGGCTCCCTATTTTGAGTTGCACTTCTGAAGTCCTTTGCTTTTTCCTAGTAGCCAGAGACGTTGGAAGTCTTGACAGCTGGCCTCCGGCATTGTGTGTCAGCATCCTTTATTGTATCTTATCCTTAACCATCACACTAGCTCTCATCTGCACAGAGAATTATCCCTGGCCTACTTCTGGGAAGACAAAATGTTGCTGTCTCACCATCCATTTCTGGGGAAGGCGATTTTTTTTTTTTTAAATGTGTGTGTTAATAAAGAGAGGCGATTTAGAAATATGAGGTGGTGTGAAAAGGGGAGGCTTTTTAGGGGTTATTCCCACACTCTGGGCCAAGCAATGACATTTTCTATTTAATTGGGTAAAGCAAACTAGTCAGGAGCTTTGAGCAATTTTCAAGTTTTCACTGCTGGAAACAGCTGTTAAATGCTACACTGAACCACGATGAAAATTGTATTTTAGAGACTGATCATTACAAATAGCATTGACATTGCCCTGGGTGTTTTACTGATAAGAGAAAAAAGACAAAGCAAAGCAAGCATCTGAGCGCATAATTTATCAAATCAGTGGTAGATTAGGGAACAGTTTTCAACCAGACAGAGAAATTTTCTTCGTGTTGAGCAAAATTACTTGAAAATAAAAAAAGTTTTGAGAGTGAGCTGGTAATAAAAAATTGCTCGCAGATTCCATGTGAAGAGATGATATTTAAATGTGACTCATTTAATACTTAATTAAACAGCAAACATTTTTCAGTGTTCTCCATGATTTCCTGTCCAAGCACCCTGTATAACTGTTGTCTCTGTTTATCTCTTACTGAGGAATTCAAACCAATTTTTATGCCCTCTTTAACTGTGCACCCAAAACATGGCCTCGTTCCCTTGCACCATCACACACATGCCCTGGCTTTCTTGCTCGGCTGCATAGCTGCTAGTGCAGATTACAGAGGAACCTACAAAATGACAGAGTATTTTCTAATGTGGGGATCTTCAAAACAAAATTAGTTTATATATAATGTAAGAATTGCTACAACTGTATAGTAGAGAAAATAGTTAACTTGTCTTCTTGTCAGGCTTCTCAAGGAGGAAAAACAGATTGAACATTAGACAAATAAAGGCAAATAAGACATTCAGACTGCAGGAGGAGAGCAATCCAGATAAGCTGATTAGACAAATTTAGCTGAAATCCTATGCTCACTTAATTACAATTACTATAGTTAGGATGGTGAAGATGCAGAGAAATTGACAACTTTTAACTGAAGCATGCTGTCTTCTTTATAAACAATAATTTCGCAGTCGCTCAAGTGATGACTCTCAATATTAATAATAAAAACACCTTAACAAGATCAAAAGACAATCAGGTCTCTGTCATGCTGAAACTATATTGACAATACTGATTCAGCAACTGCAAAATTTATATGTAGGAAAGATTCAAGGTGTCAAAGCGTTTTCAGTAGTAAAGCAGCCTATATCCTCTTAGTTATATTTCAACTAAGCTAACAAAATATATGGACAATTATTTCAGCATTAGGACAATCAAATATCCAAAAGTATTTCATCTTTCAAATTTAACACTTAATGCAGTAAGTCCTGGTGGCCATGCTCAAAGAAGTATCAGCTAGAGCAGTAGGACACTAAAACCTCTATGGGGAGCATGTTCCAAAAAATTATTTATTACATTTAAATCGAATTCCCTGTGTTTCAGTTTGTGTCCATTGCCTCTTTTCCTGGGCAGTACCAAGAAGACTCATATCTGTGTCCTCTATTCCCCCCACAGGATACCTGAACACAATAAGACACACCTTATGTGAGAGATGCTCCAGTCCCTTCAGCATCTCTTTGGCCCCTCACTGGTCCCACTCCAGTCCTGTTCATATTTCTGTTGCACTGGGAAAGCCAGGACGGGACAAAGCACTCCAGTTTCTCTCACCAGTGCTGAGTGGAGGGAAACAATTATTTCCCTTGGTACTATTTTGCACACAGTCCTTCTCCGGATTAATTTGTGAAGCCTATGTATAGATTAACCCTGAATGACACTCTCACGACTTTTAAAATTTTGGTAGTTCAATAGAGACAGCTTTAACCCCTCAACGGTCCTTAGTTTCAAGGCTTGTAGAGATGAGTTTGAACAGCCCTGACTGGGCTGGGTGCTCATGCTATATATAACTGAAGGATTTGTTAAGGTTAGTTAGAGTCTCAGCAAAACTTAAATTCTTACAGTGTGGAGTGATCAAAAGGTGACTGACTGATCAAAGAAGTGACTCTTCTGCCATAACTGCTGAATGTTTCCCAATCAGAGAAGAAGGGCTTGCATTTTAATGAATGAGCCCCCAAATCATCGCTTTTCCCACATATAATGAGAGCCTAAATCATCAAAATATTCCTCCTAGCTTCTGAAAGCCTTTGGATCAGAGATCTTCTTCTAACAAAATTTTACTTTATCCATCCATGGGACTGAGAATTACTGTTAGTAGTAGTAGTGTTAGTATGCTTAGGAATCTCAGTTATGAGCAGGATTCTGTGTTACTTTTTTCTGGGGAAGAAGATAAGTGCAGAAAGATGAAGAAATATTGGGACCTACATTCAAAAAAATGGAAATGTAACCCTACCTGTAACTTTTACAGAGGGCCTGAAAGGAACTAGAATGTGGTATGTGAAACTATGTGACATGCTGTCTATCCTCCCAGGTGCATAATAGTAAAATTCTTATTTTCTTTTTGTGATGGAGGCTGTAAATACTGATTCAGTCAGAAATGCAAATAGAAACTATGCCATCAATATAGAAAAACTCAGCCTTACCCTTTCAGTGAGACCCAGGATGTACATGTTATTAGATGCCATTTCCTAAGACATGCAAGGTAATTCCAGCCCTTCATTCTGAGTGGAGGGAAATCTGTGTGGACAAAGGAGGAATGCTGTATGCAATATAGTTGACATTTCGTAATATTTTTGGAACCATCTCCCAAGTGTTCTTGTTTGGGATCAGAGGGACTACAGGCAGGATAAGCAAGTTCTTTAATATTTGAATATTTTCAGCAGCACGGGGCCAAAGGGCTAAAGTCAACAACTTAGTGTCTGTAGACATCCAGTAATCAAAACAATGCTCCAGGGCTGGTATTATTTAGTATTTTCTGGAACAACCTGGGTGATGAGACAGAATGTACGCTTATCTAGTGTAGATAGCACCAAGAAGAAGGATAGATGGGATCAAAACTAATACTTTCAGACAAAAGGGACATTAATAAACGGAGGTAGGGGGCAACAGAAATCTTGTGCAGTCTAAGAGAAGTGCCAAGTTCTGCAAATGAAGACACTTGCATGCTACTGCCTCAGCATAGTCCAGGTAATGACTGGTCTGACCTGGATATTGTGGTGACTTTCTTAACTGCTGTATCCTTAAAAACAAGCCGTTTTGTCCAGAGAGTTACCATGAATAAATCCCTGTAGGTGGCTGGGGTTTTCAACTGGAATTTATCAGTTTTCCAACCAAGTATGGCTGTAACAAAAACAGAGCAGAGCAGCAATGTTTGAAGTCACTAATACAAGACAACACAATTTTTAAGAGTTGGCTTCCTCCAGAAATGCATAGCCAATATTCAGATGTCAAAATGTACAGACAATATTCAATAAATTCCTACAGGGATGGTCACAGTAGATTTGCACTTGGAAAACTACATCCCAGAAAAACCACTTGGACAAGGCAGTACTTCAGCTGATTTTAAGTATTTACAGCTCCATAAGGGTTGGTAGTGTTCAGCTGAAAAACTTACTGCCCAGACCAGCTCTGCATGAGCCCAGGGAACAAGAGGAGCTACTCAGTCTCAGCTGGGCAAAAATGTGGTGCTTACAATTCTTTCTGGATTCATCTTTCCAGCTTAATCAAGGGACAGTGCATCATGAGACCTGTGCTGCTTCAAATGCCAGTTTAGAAAGAAGAGAAAGGATTGAGAGAAGCAAAGCTCCTGAGCTTCCGTGACAACTGGGGTTGCTGAGTATCAGGTTTGCTGTTTACCAGAATGCAGGAGCAGGTTTCCATGGTGTGCTACTGAGCTCGGAACTCCACAGGCCACCCTGGAGCATTTGTTAGTGCACTCTTTGGTGTCTTCCTCGGAGAAGCCCAGGAATGTTATGACCAGGGCCAGAACTTGCTCAGCCTTGTTGCCCTTGCCCCCCTTTACAGTTTAGTGATCCTGTCCCTTCTCTCCCATATCCTATGAAAGCTTCATGTGAAGAACTGGGTATTTCATTAACTTCCGAACACCCCAAGTCTCATCTTAGAGATCCTCCATCCTTTTTCCTGGACCTATTCAGCTATACCAGCTGTTCCAGCTGTTCAGTGAACCTGCAAGACTTTCGCTTGTGCATGGAGTGATGGGAGTGAGGCTCATGCAGTGACTCAGACAACATGCCCACAAGACAATTTTTGGAAGATTTTGCCTCTCTGTGGATCATCTGACCTGTAAGCCACTCTGCGTGAATGGCAAACTGCATCCTCAAAGGTCAGCCTAAGATGCTGGACCACAACAGAGGTTTTTTCTCGTCAGTCCCTGCACAGTTTCTGAATTTGGCAGCAAGAAGGAAAATGGAAACAGCCCAAACCAGGTCTACACCCCAAACTCTTTTATCTCTGACCAGCTGGAGTGGGTAAATAAAAAAAGAGAATGGATGTCTCTACCTCTGACTGTCTGAATTAGCTGGGAGAATACTAAAATAGCTATCAGTGTACCAGTCATGAAACAAAATCTGTGGTATTTGCTGGTTTTGCTTGGACAGCATAAAGCATTTCTCCACCTATGCTAGTGCCAGAAGATTCCTTCCAAATGGTAAATCCACACACACAAGTCCTGACTTTGGTGCCTCAATCTCAAAATCAGAACTTTCTGTGCTTAAAAAATTTCTTACTGATACAATGTGGGCTGCTCTATTTTAGTAAGCATAGCTTTCCTAGCGTGACTTACATGCTGAACTGAAGGTGGGATATGAGAACGCAGTGACAGAGAGAGCAAACACCACTGGGGTAGATTTAGTAGCTTAAGGACTGCCAAAGAAGTCAGATCTTGTGCAGTTTACAGTCCCGTGTAGAGGCAGGTCCCAGCTGATCCCATCTCCACGCTGGAGGACTTGAATACTCTCAATCCAGGTTCTTTCAGATAATACATCAGGAGAGTTTAATATTTAATTTCAAATTTTCCTAATGAGCATATTTGATGTAACATTGTATTTTTAATTGGCAGAAGGATAGTGTACTGAAATTGCAGCCAAGCATAATAAAGCATTTACAATATAGAGTTAAATCACAGTAGAAACAATATTCTCATTACTATTCTATATGGTCAATATCAATGCTGTCCCCCCTGCCCAGTCCCTGTGAAGAATATGTTGGTTGAAATCATCTCAAGCCTGCTGCTATCTCCAAACTTTTCTATTTGCTCTCCAGTTTTTATAAGTTATATTGGGCTGCTTCACGTGTACTTGGCCCATCCTCCCCACCCTTCATCTTCATCTGGCTTGCTCAGGAAAACGTTAGTCTTTGTTAATCATCTGAGGAAATCTGATGATTCACTGGTGCAGCTCTCTTGTCTAAAACCATGGTAACCCATCACTCTCCCTGATGTAGAAATAAGTACAGTTTTCTTTACAGTGCGTTATTTCTCCAGCTCATTCTGGTTTTGCCCTTCTCCTCTGAGTTCTCCTCTATTGTGGGAATATGTTGGTCCATCAAAAGTGCTCAGGTTTTCATTACAAGGGAAGAATTTATTTCTGTCCCCCAGATGAGATCTATGTTTTCAGCATGGCAGATGACAAGAGCAGGAATACAGTGCAAAGCAGGGATCTGTACCTGTCTCATTCACAGAGCTCATATTGCTTTTCCATTCTTCCTTTGAGAGTAACAAAATATTTTGAAGAGGGAAGGAAGCACTGGCTGCCAGTAGGTGGAAAATAAGGAATATGAAAACTTTTCCAATATTTACACTGAATTTAAAACTATTAGTTTAAAAGTACAAATATATTTCCAGAATTTTATTATGATAGATTCTTAAAATATAAGGTCTAACCTTTTTTTTTTTTTTTACTAATGTTGACCTAAATTCAAACCCTGAGGTATTAGTAGCATATAATGATTTTTTTTTACTTGAACAATTTAAAAGAGTACATAGAAATCATGTTTGCCTTTCATACATAAGAGGAAAAAAGAAAAAAATATTTCAGTATCAATTTTTCAATTGTGTGAGCTCAAGATGTTTTTACTTGATGACATTTGGAACATCCTAAGACAAAGACCACTCTTGACTTACAGAGAAGATAAATGAGAATATCTTTTATTTCCAGTATTGATATAGATACACACACACACATGCACACACATAAAAAAAAAAGCTATAGTGAAAAGCAGAGTGTTTTTTTAACTAATCAAGAGTAGAAATTTCTGTCAATAGTTGTAGTAAAGGTCATTTTGTCAAAAATTAAAACCCCCAAAATCACCCCAGTTCAGTAACTCAAAATGAGCAAAATTAGCAGAAGTCACAAACTAATATAAGTTTAATAATATCAAACAGATTCTATTTCACCTTCTGGTTAACATGTGTTCACAGACAAAAAGTTGCTGATGTAAAATTAGCTTGATTAAGAAATGGGAGGTGGAAATCAAATTAAAGAAACCAATAACATTAAATACCGTAAAAACTTATTTAAAGCTGTTACAAGATCTCAAATGGTTAAAAATTCTGAAGCATCGTTCGTAGGACTTTGGTACAAATTAACCAAAATTATTAATGAACAATAGCGTGAAAATAACAAGAATTTGAATTAATTCAGACCAACCCATGACGGTACAACAAAACATAATACCTGCATATATGTAAGCGGTTTATACAATTCTAAGGTGGGGGGGCGGGCTGGGTGCTTTCCAACTGCACCAACATGTACCTCGTCGGAATTCTTTTCGCGAAGGAGGTTGATGCTTTGCTTCGCTTTACAGCAAGCGAATAGGTAACAGCCAGCGATGTTTCCTCACGGGCGACGCACAAAAGGAAAATGGGCGGGAACGGCCCCCCCGCCTCCTTGAAGTCCTCAACCAGGTCGGCCCGCAGCGCATAAAGGCCGCGGCGCGGGCGGGGCGGGCTCAGAGGAGCGGCTGCGGCGGGCTCGGGTTAGTCATGTCTGGCCGGGGCAAGGGCGGCAAGGGGCTGGGCAAGGGCGGCGCCAAGCGCCACCGCAAGGTGCTGCGCGACAACATCCAGGGCATCACCAAGCCCGCCATCCGCCGCCTGGCTCGGCGCGGCGGCGTCAAGCGCATCTCGGGCCTCATCTACGAGGAGACGCGCGGCGTGCTCAAGGTCTTCCTGGAGAACGTGATCCGCGACGCCGTCACCTACACGGAGCACGCCAAGAGGAAGACGGTCACGGCCATGGACGTGGTTTACGCCCTCAAGCGCCAGGGTCGCACCCTCTACGGCTTCGGCGGCTAAAGCCTTGCGCTCCTGCAGCACCGTCCCGACTAAAACCCAAAGGCTCTTTTAAGAGCCGCACACTTACACCGGAAAAGAGCTGGGTTGCTGTAAACTGAGGCTTAAACTTTAATTTATAGTTTTAAATGGGTAATTATTTTGTAACTATCGATGTGCAGGTTCATGGAAAGTTCTGATTAAATGGTTGGTAAGTAGTTAAACTCGCTGTTCATAACTTGACGCCCTCGTTAGTTTTGACTATGGAACGTAGAATGCAGGGTTTTTTAAAGCACTTACGTTTTACATTTAAAGTAGTTGCTATCTTAAGAAAAAAATTTGCAAAGCGCCACCCTGAGTGTCGTCTGTTTCTTGCTGATGGCTTAAAGGTATGTAAGTATCCCCTGCGGGAATCTCCTCTGTGGGGTATTTTGAAGTAGAAGTAAACGCACATTTAAATTAAAATGAAGGTAATGGTTATTGCAATTCAACGTGGCAGGCATCAGCTCCTCAACTCCCATCTCAATGTTAATAAATGACCCCCTTTGTCCTCGGAATGTGCTGTATAGGAAACTGTCCTCCATTTGTGCTTCCGCTGTGTTTAAGGTTAGGAACACACTTTTAATTTGGGGTGCAGTGGTGTTCTCTGTACCTGGCGTCAGTACCTACCTGTCACCTGAAAACCCCCCTGTTGTCGGGCTCCAACGACAGCTCACCCGATTAGGGAAATATTGCACGTATATACAGTAAGGAAAGTGTAAAATCCACCTCATTCCTTGCTATACTTCACCACACACCTAAGGGTACCTCGCATGCTGAAAGATTCAGTCATTTGGAAGAAATCTCTCTTGGATTAGAAAACTTCCATTTACAAGAGATTTTGATCCTAAAGCATTTACCCTACCAGATGAAAGCTGCATTATGCAGGACCCAACCGCTCCCACCAAAACTCCCTCACCCTACACAGCCCCACGAAAATCTAAGCTCCAAATTACTAGTGTGATTCCTATTTAGGAAACAAAACAAACAAAACCCCACCCCCGCGTGAATTTTGTATGCATTCAGCTCAGGATAATTTGCAATTTCTCCTTTCCCGTTCGAGCGCTTCTCCTAAAGGTTTCATTTTCCAGGAAGGTAAAAAAAATCGTGACAAGGAAGAGACTACCCTTACTACAGCGGGGGAGGGGCCGGGGGCTGAGCGCCGGCGGGCGTTGGTGAGGGCGCGCTTTCCAGGCGCGCTTTTCGAATTTGAAAGCAGCCAATAGCAGCGGCGCATTCCTGGCAGCCAATCAGGGAGCGCGAGCGGGCTATAAAAGCGCCCGCGGCAGCGCCGCGCTTCAGTTCCCTCGGCTCGGATCGGAGCGTCCGTGTCGCGCACCTTGNGCTCTTTTAAGAGCCACTACATACACATGAAAAAGAGCTGTAAAGCTGCTTAAAATTGTCCTTGTCGTCTATTCGGCGTGCGCTGCCAAATGTGCTTTATGAAAGCTTGACGGGTAAAGGATAGAAGAAAAGTGAGATAAGTTATTGGTTAAAGGAGAGTGATTAGGGAAGCCTCAGGCAGTATGGGGGGGTTAATATCCCTGTGGCTGACTGATGTGATACAGCTTTGAGGAGAAGGGGGGCGTGGAGGGGGCTGAAAGGGACACTCCTGTATCTCCAGTGAGCCCATGCTCAGGAAATAATGCACCTTTAACCCTGGCTGGCTGGTTTAAGGCAAGAGCAGAAACTTCCTGTGTTACTGTCCTGCAACTGTCGAAGGTGGCTAACACGCATTGCTGTAAGGGGGTCTTCCACCTTGCTCCAACAATTTTTGACACCAAAACCAAGAATATCCATCTCAATAAATCAGTTTTCATTATCTCAGGTTTAATGTATATTGTTATATCGGGTTTCAAAACAATGGACGACCATGCTGATGGCACAGGGTGTATGAGGCTTCTTGCAGCACAGAAAAGTAGCTGAAAAGGCCAATAAACTGATTCAATACGTTTTATAAAAGTCATGGAGCAAAAGTCTATGTATTGCACAAACACGAGTAAAAGTATTTATCTTTGAACTTGCCTTTGTCCAGTAGTGATCACCATATCTGATGTATGCTGAGTTGTCATTTCTGCAGCCAGTTCTTTAGGATTCTTCATGAGTTTCTGGAAGGACAGATATATACACCCACTGTTTTCAGCCTTCCAAGGACCCACCTTTGTTTGAATTCTCTATTTTGAGACAAGGTCAGTCTAACAAGTGTCTGAGAATCAAAATAGAAAGTTAAAAAAATTAAACCTCGGATTCATCAATAGCTGATGTTTCTCCAGTTATTTTTGGAACCATCTCCCTTCTCTCTATCTACAAAAATTCACATCTGGTACTTGGGATGCAAATGTCCTGAGGAGTGAGGGGGGCACTTGAAGGCTGCTGTTAGAAGCCAGCGTGGCCATCTGTCAGTAGAGGCCTCTGGGCACTATTTGCCTGCTTAGGGATGCTGTGCTACAGAGTCTGTCTGTCACAGACAGCTCTTTGGTCGTTGGGAAAAGAAAATAGAAAGACTTGCTGAGTGTACCAATCAGGATAAAGATTTCTTTGCGGTGTTCTGCATTTTATCTTTTTTTTTTCCTCTCCCTTCTTTTTTCTTCCTCCCACATAAAGCCCCCTGAATGAACTTTTTGATCATCATTACCTGATTTTGGAACAATGTTGGAATGGATGCAGAATTGTATATTTGTAGCATGATGAAGATTTCCCCTTGTCTTTATTAAGCAGCATGATATTATAGGAAACTAAACTAACAGCCAGGGGAGAGAAGGAAACACTTCAGTAGGGCATGAAAGTTCTCTTAAAAGTCAGAGAAAAGAATAAACAAAAGGATAACCTCAGTCTTTCCTTCTTCCTTCTGCTTCAGTTGTAATAGAGCATATCTAACACTAACCAGGAAAAATAAATAAAGAAACTTGGTATTATTTCTAACAAGTAGCACGGTGTCAATGCTCTAAGATCCTACCCAGTTCCTTTTAGCAATTTTCTAGGTATCACTGACCTGAGTACACAGAGACAATATTAACAACTTATCAGTCATAATGAATAATCTCCTCATTTGCTTTTGAGAGCAGATTCCACAGACTCGTATCAGGGAAGGATCTCTATAGAGCGTGGGTGTGCACAATGAGCAGGCACCAGTGACCGTTGCCTCTTTATTTACAATCATAACACTTCTAAGGTTTTAGCCCTTTTAAGCTTTGCTAACCCCGAACTTGGGCCTAGTTACGAAGTTTAAATCAGTAATAAATTGCAAGTGCGTAGCAACAAGTAGTATCAGGATGGAGGCTACTGATGTCTTAGAGAGTAGGCAGACATATTGTTAATTTTAATATTATAATAATACAATTCCTTTGAAATTATACTTACATAGGCACAGTCTCTGTACTCTTCCAGCAGGAGCACTACCACTGTATAAATTCTCACCCCTTACCCTGCAAGTGGTGATGTACAAATGAAAGAATAGAATATAATAGAACCATTTCAACTAAAAGAGACTTAGAGTGACAATCTAGTACCAGCTGTGAAACAGTTTCTATTATTTAGTACACCATATAATATTGGAAGTACAGAAAAACATGCCAGATGGTGGTGAAGCAGAAGGGAGTGAGAAAGTGATGGATGGATTTAAAAGGAATTAAAATTTCTGGATGGAAAAAGAGCATATGAAGATGTTTATACAGGTATATAGCATTTACAAATATGCATTTATATGTACTTTCTTACCTACATCACCATGCTATGAATATTTTTGTACATGCCATGTTTACCTCATGTATATTGTTTCAGAAAAATACCATATATAACTTCTTAAGGGTTCCCCGCACACTGTACTCAAATCCTTGAATTTTAATTTCAGAACAATTTGGCTGGTAACATTTTCAGAAGGGTTTTGGACAGGCTGGAGTCCATTGTCAAGGACAGCGGAAAAGATGTCGCAAGCAAAGAAGCAAAATCAATAGAAATCTCAGTGCTTTACTTGTGAATTCGCAGAAAACTTGACCTCTCTAAAATACTAAAACAGTGACAGTCTGTAAGACTTGGCGCAAGCAAAAATTGAACTAAAGGCCAACTGTAATTTCCTGACTACAATGTTTTATTGAATGAACTAAATTCTGCTAAGTGTAAGGCTTTTATCTCCCCATGCATATTCCTGTACTGACTCAGCTTCCTTGTCATACAAAAGACTTGTCTTTAACCCAAAACAGTATAAGCCTATTCCCTACAGGTCTCCCATTGCCTAATCTGCCAAGCCTTGATAGCCGCTTTCTTTTCCTCAGCTGGTGCGGTTACAAACAGAAGCCACAAATTTTTCTGTGTGCCAGTGGTCTCCGTGTCTTGGGAAAATAAAAGAGACATGACTTTTCAGAAACAACCACTGGATTCTCTTTGCCTTTCCAGGTTGTCTATGGTCATCTTCACTTCTCCAACCTGTCAACTGACATAAAACAACCAACCCCCACCACCCAAAAAAAAAAAAAAATCAATTATTATTGAATTTCTCGATTTTTAATCGTATCATCAAGTTTATAATCTAAACACTTTTGTTTTAATCACGTGATAGAGGTAGGGCTCTGAGATTACAGTTACAGTTTTAAAGTACATCACAGTAAAAGCAACTATAGGGTACAGTAGTTAATAAAAAGCTATTTGAAATCTGATGTAACTCAGGTTATACCTTAGTCTATGCTTTAAAGTAAAGCCTGGACTATTCCAATTAGACTATTGTACAGAAAGCATCGAGTTTGGGATGGGGGAAGAGGGGCAGGGAAAAGTATGTGTGGGTTGTCAGCCCTAATATTTTTCATATGCTGTATCTGAACACATTTAGCTTTGTGCGGTTTTCTTATTTAATACAGTTCAGTGGGCAGTAGCAAGTGCCTCACTTTAAGCAGCATGCAGCACCGCCTAAACAAAATGAAACAACAGCTGAAGGTAAATACTTGAAATTACTATCACGCTTACATTGCAATTTAACTAACCTTTAAAAACTCAATAATCGCTGTACTGCAAGTACAAGAAAGGTGGTGTCCCAACTCTTTTGTGCAATGTAGTGGCTCTTAAAAGAGCCTTTAGTGTGTAGGAAAAACAACTTAGCGTTAAATCGAGTGGAGCTGCGGCAGGACACCTAGGCGCGCTCGCCGCGGATGCGGCGCGCCAGCTGGATGTCCTTGGGCATGATGGTGACGCGCTTGGCGTGGATGGCGCACAGGTTGGTGTCCTCGAAGAGCCCCACCAGGTAGGCCTCGCTGGCCTCCTGCAGCGCCATGACGGCCGAGCTCTGGAAGCGCAGGTCGGTCTTGAAGTCCTGCGCGATCTCGCGCACCAGGCGCTGGAAGGGCAGCTTGCGGATCAGCAGCTCCGTGGACTTCTGGTAGCGCCGGATCTCGCGCAGCGCCACCGTGCCGGGCCGGTAGCGGTGCGGCTTCTTGACGCCGCCCGTGGCCGGCGCGCTCTTGCGGGCAGCCTTGGTGGCCAGCTGCTTGCGGGGCGCCTTCCCGCCCGTCGACTTACGCGCCGTCTGCTTCGTGCGCGCCATGGCAAACCACCGACAGAAGCTCAGAACGAGAGAGAGAAACTGGAGCTGATGGGCTCGCAACGCCGGTATTTATAGAGCTGCCGCGTTTCTGATTGGTCGGCAGGTTTATGGAGCTGCCGCGTTTCTGATTGGTCGGCAGGAAGCGCGATCCTATTGGCTGCCGTAGGATCCCAGCCCGGCCCGTTGCAGCCGAAGTTTCCCCCGAGCCCCCCGGCCCCGCTCGGACCGCAGCGCAGCGCCTGGGCCGGCCGGGGACTTCGGGCAGTGCTCCCATCCCTTCTGCTTCTGCGGGTCTGCATCTCTGCCAGGCTCTTGACAGACTAAAAACAGCATAAATGCGAAAATTTAGTAGTTACTTGCACTTTGTTTCTTTCTTTCTTTGTGTCTTTCTTTTTTGTTTGTTTTTGTTTGTTAGGTTGGGTTTTTTTTGTTTGGTTGGTTTTGCTTTTTTTTTTTTAATTTTTTTTGTTTGTTTAATGATGGGCTGGTTACAAAAGAAAGAAAAGGTTCTTTCAGTGCAGTACAGAGCTCCTTACGTGAATAGTCACGTAATTCCCAAATACACAAAGGACTGATGGGCAAGTACGTTGAAAAAGAGGCGCTCAAAAAAAAATCCAGTAACACAAGGTCGTGGCTATGATAAGTCCGTAACAAGCTGTAGTGACTGAGATAATTTTTAAGCTACGATTCCCACATTTATGTTATAATTTCACTAGGAAATTCTGAATGAGATGCTTTACATATCAGGCAAAATAGTGATGATACTACTTAGGCCATTATCTTTTTTTTAATTATTATTGTAATTAGCTGTAAAAGAATATGGCAGTGCTCTCCTATTTAATTTTTCCCTACTCACAAGGATGTGAGAAAACCAGACATGACCGCAAATATTTTTAATACCATTGTTTGCAAGTGCCATAAGATTTTCAAAGTTTTATATAAAGTTGAAATCCATTTTTTCCTTTTGGTCATAAAGTACAAAGATATTCCTGAAGCGAACCCCAGACTGGAGTGTTCTTTTTTTTACATGAGAACGAGGAAAATAACACAAGGCTTCTTTTGAAACCTTTTTTAAAAATGTACTTTTAGGTTGAAACTTGCTTTTATTATCCAGTCCCCACCAAGTCCTTCCCTTTCCCCCACCCAGAAACCCGCCCAAATAATAGAAAACTGTTTTAGTTTAAATCTTTTATTTTCAAAGTAAATTAGTCATAGACAAGGAAATTAAGGGGGGGGGGGGAAGGGACAGGGAAAA
>WBMY01006225.1:1931-17134 GCA_013397315.1 Donacobius atricapilla | reverse complement strand
AGATTATTTTGACCGCGTCGACAACATTGTTGGAATGTCTGTACTCAGGCGCAATTCAAGATCAAGAAATGGAGCAACAATTTACATAACGGCTTAAATGGCTATCAACTAAAAATACACTTCTGCTAAGTGTTAAGAATGGTTTTCCTAAGAAAATCTGGAGCTCAAAAAAAGATCGTTAGGAGAGCAAGGAAAACGTCTCGATAATAGCGAAGGCGTATACTTGACAGCATTTAACAGTGACACAGTTCCTTCCCAGTGTAAGTGTGCGGCTCTTAAAAGAGCCTTTGGGTTTTGGTCGGGTCGGTCTGGCAGGAGCGCAAAGCTTTAGCCGCCGAAGCCGTAGAGAGTGCGACCCTGGCGCTTGAGGGCGTAGACCACGTCCATGGCCGTGACCGTCTTCCTCTTGGCGTGCTCCGTGTAGGTGACGGCGTCGCGGATCACGTTCTCCAGGAAGACCTTGAGCACGCCGCGCGTCTCCTCGTAGATGAGGCCCGAGATGCGCTTGACGCCGCCGCGCCGAGCCAGGCGGCGGATGGCGGGCTTGGTGATGCCCTGGATGTTGTCGCGCAGCACCTTGCGGTGGCGCTTAGCGCCGCCCTTGCCCAGCCCCTTGCCGCCCTTGCCCCGACCAGACATTGTCAAAACCGACCTAGTGCTCCACCAGCCCCTACTGCTGCTGCAACCGCGGCTGCAACCGCTGCTGCCGCTAGTCTGTGGTGGCTTCACTCGCACCGCGGCTTTTATATGGTGTTGTCCGACCTGGTTGAGAACGGCAGCGAAAAGGGGCGGGGCTTGGGCCTGATTCCCGCCTCCGCCCCCGCTTCCTCCATCGCGCGGCCCGCCAGCAGAAAAATTCGGGATTTGCGCCAACTTCCCTTCCCCGAGGCGCAATGGCTTCGGTGTTTCTGTCGCTCTTCGGGGCGTTACTTGTTTCAGATAGCAAGGATAGCGTGTCTGTTTTTTAT
This sequence comes from Donacobius atricapilla, assembly GCA_013397315.1. Lineage (NCBI taxonomy): Eukaryota > Metazoa > Chordata > Aves > Passeriformes > Mimidae > Donacobius > Donacobius atricapilla. The sequence goes on along the minus strand of WBMY01006225.1, from coordinate 16,166 downwards.
AATGGTTCATGTATTTTTTAAAGCTTTGATGTATCGTGGTCGTTTACAAGAAAAAGCTCATTCATGGAAATTTACCCCACTTATTGATTCACTGAAATTATGGTCTGATTTGTTATTTTCGAAGTCGTATGTCTTATGTGTTTCAATTTCACCTGCTTGTACGGATTCTCCTGTGTGGCTTCTCTGTTTATAGAGTTACTGCACTTTTTTTTTTTTTTTTTTAATGAATAATCTTGCAGCAAATTCTGTCCAATTGTGTTTCTGAGAAATTCTACCGTCCTCCGTTTTGGTGGCGGTTTTTTTTTTTTTTTCTCATTTTCAATTCGCGCCATCTCTGAATGTTATCTCAAGGTGAATTTAGCATTTACAGGTATGTTTTACCGAGAATTTACATATTTTACTTTCATTTTTTAAGGTAAAAGTATTATTTTGGGTGCATATTTTTTACAGTATTTTCCAGTGCACTGGTGGCATAGACAAGAGCATGATTACTTTCAAAGCGATTGAAAAATTAAATACTTTAAAAGAAGGCTGGTTCTGCATTTCTCGGATATTTATTAATTTTCGGTTTGCTTTCTTTAGTGGAGGAAAACGTTCTGAGATTTTTTTGTTGATATCAGGTAGTATTTAGCAAAAAATTATTCAGTAGATCGTTTTCGACCTGAAAATTATCTGGAAGGATAAAAATGTTTCCTGTATTGAACGTTTGCTGCCCTCTCATGGACATTTTTTTTATAGCTTGATAGTGTTTTTTTTTTCTTGCTGGCTGGGCAGCTTTAGGTTATGTGTGTTTTTATGAGGATACAACAAATGACAGAACAATTATCAATCTATGTTCCCATAGACTACAGATAGAGATGTTAGCAGAGAAATCACTGTTCAGTGGCCCATCCCTCACTGACAAATGAAGAATAATAGGATCTGTCACATGTTCGTGCACCATCTTTCCAGCACAGGCCCAAAGGAAACTGGAATGTGGCAAGACAAATACGAAAACTCCGAATGAGACGTCCTAGAATTTCAAACCTCTAGCAAGGGCTCTGTTCCCCAAGGAACGTGATAGTATTCTCGTCTGGGCAATGGACATGCTTGTGGAAAGCAGTGGGGATGCCACAGCTCAGGTTATGTGCTCCCTTTCCAAAGGCCAGTTTGCCCCTTTCAGGGAGGGAATTTCAGGGACCATGGCTGGACTGTTTGGGGAGACCGGGCTATCAGGACAAACTGGGCACTCTGCAGTCAGCTCTTCTGTCATTTCCAGGAGATTTTGGGAGTAGGGCAGGTATGTTCTGCACCGGTGATGATGCGCGGTGTCATGCTTGCAGCAAGTTTTTCACTCTCTGAGTACACAGGCAGGTCCCCAGGGTGTTACCAACAGGGCAGTTTAGCACTACCTGCGGCAGAACTCCCTGAGCTGACTCTGCTATGAAAATCCAGATCTTCAGTATGCTAAATCAGACTTCAGGGGCTCTGACTCTATCAAGGTCTTCCCTAGGAGTTGTTACCACTCACAGATGCCTGCCATGAGGCTATCACAAAATCCTGGACAAATCACATACCTAAGCAGCTTGTGATGAATTGTTCAGTTCTGTAAAGCCGAGCTTTCCTTTCAGCTTCTTTTTTTTTCTTTTCCTTTTTTTTTTTTTCAAACGGAGTAAAATGAAGCTAAAGCCTCATAACATGAATCCTGCTCCATAATGAGCAGCAGCTCAAGTATCTGTGACTACATGTAATAGTTTCCTGTCTCTTGCTGTTTATTTGCTTTGCAAAATATCAAAAAGTATTTGGAAAAGGATTTTTTTAAAATAATAGATACATGGTTTTTCATAGCATTAGCTTTTTAACACATGACAGAACTACACAACTAATAAAGGGGAGCAAGTTTTGAGCTGGGTTCCTGCTCTTTGCTCACGGCTGATTCTAAATTATACATAACATATCATCAGTTCTGTGAAGCCTGTTTGATAAAATTAAACAGTAACTTAAGATCCATTGAATCTTTTCCATTGGAAGAGATGTTCAAAGATCATAGACTAACGTCTGTTTTGCATTAATAGTATAGAAACATAGAAGAATATGAACAACCTTGCATTCTAGCTGGTCCGGAGATCAGAGAGTTTGGCTGCAGCTGGCCTTAATTTCTGATTCCCACAAATTCAGCATTGTAACCCTGGTAGTGTCAAATAAGAAACATGAACACAGATTCACAAATAGTCCAGTTTAAAAATTCAGCTCTATAGATCTGGTTGCATTCACTAAGAATGTCTGTTATCAGACTGGAGAATAATGTAGTTTATTGAAGCAACAGGACTAAAATTCATAACTGTCAGTGCTAAATGCACTATGATAGAGCTCCAACACGAACAATAATGTTGTGTTAACTCAGATATAATTTATCATTATCACTGTCATTATCATGTGAAGAAGCTTACCAAGCAGGCATGCTCAGCTGGGAGGAGAGTAGGCTGTTGACTGTCTCCAAGGTCTTTTTGTCTTCCTCCCAAACAGGTTAAATTTCTACCCTCCTTATATAAAGCATGATCTTATGCCAGTCTCCCTCTTATGTGTGGCATGATCTAGGTGAGGGATTGAGTAATATAGTCATATATGTGGTAGCACATACTTTGTAAAAGTTATTAGCATATGCAGTAGTGTGCAATTGAATATATAACTGACTTTAGCAGGCAAAAGTTACTTTTTTGACCACGTGTCCTTCAAAGTTCAGATTACGACTTTGTTCCATTTGTGCTGTTCTTCTGAGCCAAAGCACGACCATCCTAACTCCATAGGAGCTCCCCCTTCAACCCAGTCATTCTCTTTTGATATCAACAACACATTAGATCTATCTGTGTGCACAGATAACATAGGAGACACAGTGCAGGCCCTAAACAGTGAGCTACAGCCCATGTCTTGGCCCTTGGTTGTCATCTCACACCTCTACGCTGTAGGTAGGGACTTCTTTTACCAGACCAGGTTTCAATGTTTGATGTAAGCCATAATCCTATTATTTTTTTTTTTACATTTCAATTTTTCTACAGCTGCTGGCAGCTCAATCCTGAAATCATTGAAAAAAGAATCCTGCAGTCACTGAGGTTTCACTGACATCTCAGTGGTTTATGCAGGACTGATGAACAAAACTCATATGGGAATGGAAATGCAGAAATCAACAAAGCACTGTGTACAAAATGGAAGTCAGAATGGAACTTAACTCCTAATCTAGAAATAATTGTCCAAAATTGAGTATGGAGAGTGAATGGGGATCCCAGAAGGAGTCACACTGATGACTTCATTATGGTTTGACAACATGTCAAGGAGATATCTCAAATACCCACAGAAAAATGTATTCGATAACCCTTTGTTTGTCCAGCAGTACACTGGGTGCATTGCGATCTAGATAGGAAAAAAGAAACTTGTGGAAGGAAAACTCTGTTGTGGAATCTTACTATGCCAGACGTGCCAAGTTAAAAAGTGGTTCTGTACCCAAATTCAAGTTGGTTTAAATCTGTACTGGCATGCAAGCAGCAGAGAACAGACCTGGTATTAATGCTATTTATGTTGCACTCTTCCAGACTCCACACTGGCTGTCCCCAGCTTCCTGCCCACACACTGCAAGTGTTTCACCACTGAACTCCTTCCTTTTGAGAACCTGTAAACTTAGTCTTGAAATGTGCATAACTTACATTTTACAATTTATTTATCCCAGGATAATAGGAAGGACTTTTTCTTGGTTTTATTCAGCTCTCATGATTTAACCCCAGCCAGCAACTAAGCACCAGGCAGCTGCTCCTACACTCATTCCCAGAGATGGGGGAGAAAATCAGAAAAGTTAAAAAACTTTGGGGCGAAGATAAAGACAGTTTAATTGGTGAAGCAAAAGCCTTGCATGCAAACAAAGGAAAACAAAGAATTAATTCATCACTTCCCACGGGTGGCAGATGTTCAGCCACCTCCAGGAAACCAGGGCCCTGTCATGTGTAATGGTGACTTGGGAATAGAAAAGCCATCACTGGAATACTCCCCTCCCTGCTTCTTCCCCCCTACTTTATCTGCTGTGCATGAATCTGTATGATTTGGAATTTTCCTTGGGTCAGTTGGGATCAGCTGTCCTGGCTGTGTCCCCTCCCACCTCCCTGTGCACTCCCGTACGCCTCATGGGTGAGAAGCAGAAAAGGCCTTGGATCGGTGTAAGCACTGCTCAGCACTAACTAAAACATCCCTGTCTTATCAAGACTGTTTCCAGTACAAATTTTAAATATCTTTGTGCCTGAACTAACACAGTTTACTTTTTATGGAAGTCTAGCTTCTAATGCTCTCGATCAAACACTGAAGATTTCTTAATAAATTAGAATAGTTTCACTTGCAACAAAACTTCATCTTTGATGTTTTTAAGAATTGAGTCCTTAAGGGAGACTTTTTATTGTTTTTCAAAGACATGATGAGGAATTAATTCTTTTCCATGACAACAATTACCATAAAAGATATAGAGATGCACAAGAAGTATGGGAATAACATAACCCACTAAGAAAGGATGAAGAGATGAAGAAACATATGTTTGACATTTACCCAGTTTTGTGGCAATCTGACAGGCAACTGGGCTTAGTGATGACTAATGCTGATGAAAAATTCTGTAACCCCCCCATAAAAAACACTCATCAGAAGAAAGTGACTTGTTATTCTGGGGGTAGTACAGAATAAACAGAATTCTTCACATGTTCCTATGTCATTTCTGCTATATATAGACCTTTATCTAACTCAGTGTTTCATTTGCCATTATTGGAACATCATAGCCTTTTGATACTGATGTTTACTAAGTAAGTACACCAGTGAAATAAACAGCTGACCATATTGAGGAGAAAACAAATTAAAGCATGTCTTCCTTCTAATAAATTTCAATGATGAACCCTTGAAGGGTTTGTTTTGTTTTTACCTTCCTTCTATTTTTTGGTAAGCTTAGCATTTAATCATAAAGCATATCCTTTTGGTTTTTTGTCCAAATATGACCAGACATTAAACACCAGCACATAGCGCATCTTTGAAAATACTGAACAGAGCTCATATATTTTCTTTCTTTTGCCAGTATCATGAGGCATCTTAACGTGTTTGACAAAAGGAATTAGTGACCATATGTCAAAAGAATATGAAGAGTGAGATGTACTCCCTTTTCCTCCAATCATAAATCATGCAATTGAACCTCAGTCTAGTAGGTTAGCTAGAAATTTGAGCCATGATAGCAAAATAGTATCACCTGACATTTTCTTAGGAAAAAACCTTTTTTTATGTGTGGAATAGGAATCTGAATATTAGCTAGAGAAGCCAGTTGAAGTTGATGTGGCGACCTGAGGGCCGCACAATGATCAGACACCATGTCAGTGACTTGGTAATTTCACATAAGCTATTTCTGAGGGAGTTGTGCACAGCTCTCCCATAACGGAGATGAGATGGCATCTGCAGGGCTAGCAGTGCACAAGCTGAAGGAAAGGCGGATGAGAAACGATGAATTAGGGTTACTGACTGATAGCTAGTGGTGAAATTGGCATGCACTTGTCCCTGCAGTATGATTTTTCCCAGGTCACTCTTGCTCTTTGCCATTGCACTCTCATTTTCCAGCAGGTATCTGTGCTATGCCGCCCAACTCAGCTTGACAAGTTTAACAGGAAGTTTTGGTTTGATGGTAATTTTGTCCCTGTAATGGAGAGTATAACCACTGGAGCTTATACAGTGCATTCAGTGTTCTTGCACACATACACTTTCTTGTTGGGTGGAACAGTTTCTTACAACATTAAAGTTGTCTCTTAAGTGAAAGATCAGCTTTGCTCGAGCTTTGTGCTCATAAACAAAGCAAATCCCTACCCATAGGCTATGATCACCTCATAGCAACAATAAGCCACTTCCACATAGAGCAATTGCAGTGAAGAGTGCACTGCATCCTTTAAACCGAGACGGGAGAATTGCTAGTGACCGGAGTTTATAGGTTATGTGTGCAGAAAGCACCAAGTTTTTACGGTTCGGAGTGCGCAAAAAATGAACACCCGGCAAACAACTGAGAGCGGCAGCTCCAATGAGCGAGAGTTTGAGCACTGGAGGAGCGCGGGCAGCATCAAGGCAGCTCGAAACCTCGAAATTCTCGGACGCCCCCGGCCCTACGGTTCCCAAAGTGGACACGAAACGACTGGCAGTGAAAAAGCCCGAGGGCATGAGGGAGGTAGGAAGGGCGGTACGATCCTGCCAGGGCGTTCGTACGCCTCTTCCGCCAAGTGAATGTCAGAAAATGGTGGAGCGCCTTTTTAACCCGAAAATTGCCAGGCACTAGAAAAGCCAAAAGAGCGGCGGCCAATGTTTGCGGAGCGCGGGCTTTTCGAAATCGGCCGGCCTCTGGGGGTGCTACGAGCCGATTCCCCGCGCAGCTCTCCGCCTCCCGGCTGTGAGGAGAAAAAACTACGGGGAACAGCAGCATCCCCACCCCTATTCCCCCTGCCAAAAGCCGAGGCGCCCTGAGCGGTGCCTCACTCCCCCGAGGAGTTCGGGCTCGCACCGGTTTCCTGCGGGGAACGGGAAGGTACTTGCACCGACAGACTGGGATTCTTCTAATCGAGTTGTGCAGCGGTGAGCGCCGCTGCGGTGCTGCTTTGCACCGGCAAAGAACAAGACCGCAAAAAAGGTTCCAGGTTCACCTAAAAGCGACGGCAACGTAGGAAAAAAAAAAAAAAAGTTGAAGTTCTACAGGCGTTACACCTGGAGGGATTTTAAGCATGTGAGTTACAGCTCTTTTTATGAAAATTTGGGTGGCTCTTAAAAGAGCCGTTGGGTTTATCTGCAAGGAAGATGAGCTACTCCCGCAGTTTATTTTTTCTTGGGAGCTGCTTTCTTTGCCTTGGCCGCTTTCGGCTTGGCCGCCTTGGGCTTGGCTGCTTTCGGCTTCACCGTCTTCGCCTTAGCCGGGCTCTTCGCTGCTGCCGCCGCTTTTTTGGGCTTGGCAGCCTTAGTCGCCTTCTTGGGGCTCTTGGCCGCTTTTTTGGCCGCGGTGGCTGCCGGCTTCTTGGCTTTCTTGGGGCTCTTTTTCGCTGTCACTGGCTTCTTAGGCTTCTTGGCGGCGCTAGCGGGTTTCTTAGCGGCCGGCTTCTTAGGCTTGGCTGCGGCTGTTCTCTTCTTGGGGGCTTTTTCCTTCACTTCTCCGGGTTTCTTGCTGAGCCGGAAAGAGCCGGAGGCGCCGGTGCCCTTGGTCTGCACCAGGGTGCCCTTGCTGACGAGGCTCTTGAGCCCCAGCTTGATGCGGCTGTTGTTCTTCTCCACGTCGTAGCCGCCGGCGGCCAGCGCCTTCTTGAGCGCGGCCAGGGAGAGCCCCTTGCGCTCCTTGGAGGCGGCCACGGCCTTGGTGATCAGCTCGGTGACGCTGGGCCCCGCGGGCTTGCGGGCTTTGGAGCCGCTCGCCGCCTTCTTCGGCTTCTTGGCGGCGGCAGCTTTGGCCGGGGCCGGGGCGGCGGCGGCGGCGACATCGGGCGCGGCGACGGGAGCGGTCTCGGCCATCTCGGCTGGGCGCGATCCGGGCGAACAATGGCAGCGCCGCCGCCGCCGCCCCTTTTATAGAGCCCCGCGCGCGCTGATTGGTGCGCGGCGCCGCGCTCCGCCGCCCCGCCGCCGCGCCCGCTGTGTTTCTTCAGGGTCCAAAAAGGACTTTTTCTGCACGAAATTCGCCGCCGATGTGCCCCGTTTCTTCCCGGGGGGAAAGGGGGGAGTCTGTCCTACAAGTCAGTGGAGTTTCCCGTCAGAGGGAGCGTAAATGAGGGACACGCGACCGCTGAAACTCGGCGGCGGGCAGCCGCAGGGACCTCGGCAGAGAGATACCTTAGGTTTATATTTTAAATTAAAATTTTCCCGTGCGCTAAATGGGCACAACTGGCATGCAGTCTTGTTCTTTAGAAGGTTCTCTACAGAGCAGGTAAGAAACAGAGCGGTTTGAACCGTTGGTCTCAGAGTAAATGGACATTAAATCCGAGGAAGTAACACAGTTTCGCCCCGTGGTGCCAGGCGCTGTTGCAGAGCTGAGTCCCTCGCTGAGCCGCTTCCCTCAGAAATCGCCCCTCACAGTGTCTCCAGCAATCGCGGTGTCTCCGCTATTGCCTCCCGGGAGATGTTTGTGCTTTAGCAGAGTGTGTGAAAGCCGATGTTACTTTCCTTATGCTCCGGCATTTCAGTGGAACAAAGCACCGACGTGCCCCGTCTGAAGAGTGATGTTCCTGTCATTGCACTTTTAGTGCAACCTTAACGGGGTAGCTTTTGTTTGTTAAATTCGGAAATCAGGATAACTGGAATTACGGTATATCTGCTTTTAGTGTTAATAAATAATTAGTCATCTTTGCCTCATAATTAATTAAAATTTGATTAGGAAGCAGAATCTGGAGTGTAATGAATTTCGAAATGTACGGGGAGTTAAACCTGAAAATTTATCTTTTGAGGCTATGCTGAGTAGGCAGGACAGTTAAAGCAAAACTGATTCCTCGGTTTTAATGAATAAGTGTTGACTGTGTAAGTTTTTATCTTTGATAACACCATCTTGTGATTCACCACTTCGCTACTTTCAGGAGAGAGGAACCTGCACCTTTATCAAGAGGATTCCTACCCCGGGAAGTGGCAGCTCGATATTACAAACAATGAATGGATTCTGGTTTTTTTTCCTTTTCCTTAGCTTTCAACGCAGGGTTGCTTTCATTCAAATACCAAACAGTTAACAGTCTGCCTGCAATGGTATTGTGTTCTGTACCCTCCATATCCGGGCTATCATCAGCTCCTAAAAACCTGTGAGTAGCTATATTTGGAACTAAAAATAGGTGTGAAAGGGTAAATGAAATGTCGGTAAAACCTAGAGTCCCCGCTGTTTGATAGTGTGAAAATAAAAAAACACAGTGACTTGATTAATTTGAGAAATGTCATGTTCGAAAAGAATATTCTTATTACCCATGTTAATTTGAAAATCTAAACTGCTACAATCAGAGGAAATATTGGATTTATTCTAGTAATTTGAATTACCTTTTTTTCCTCCGCTTGAAGGTAAATGTTGAAAAATACAGCTTAGTGAGGTCTCCCTTAGTAAACACATAAAACAAAGGTAAATGCACATTTTGGATGATCTGGCTGAAATGACAAGCATAACAAAACTGCAGTGTGACCCTGCATAAGGTTGTCTTGTTTTTCGATCAAATATAGAAATGGGAAAATGCATTTAATCTGATACTTATTTCCTATAGTGGGGGATGATTAAGGCCTTCTGAGACACTACCGAATACTATCAGACTGCTGAAAATATTTTTTTTCTAATCTAGTAGTAGTAACTCCATAGCCACGAAGAGAGTTCAAAACATCCAGAGGTACTAGTGCAAGAATTTGTAGTTCTCTAGTCCCTTGATATTTGAATATAAGTGGTTCGTTTGTGTCAAGATATTCACATTTAATGGCAGCTTTCCGTCAACTTTCTGGGCTTGTACACGAAATGTACTAATGTTTAACAATCCTTGAAAAACTTGGTAATCCTTTTATTTTTTCCTACTTCTTTATGTCAGAAAGTAATTCTGAGATTCCTGGACATATAAACAGAACATGAGTATTTTTCTTTCTTTTCATTGTCATGATTGTATATTGATTTACTTAGAAACTGGAGAGTGTTTAGAGATGTGATTCTACTCTGTTAAGATCATCTTTCCTTCATCTAAGATATCACTGAGACTTGGATATAATCTCTACTACGAGAAAGAAATGACAGGTTTGTTGCATGGGGCAGTGGATGCTCATAGGAAATGAACCATTATGAACTCCTATTCAGTGGAGTCCAAAACAAAGGTGGGCATAAACAGGAAGACAACAAGGGCAGACCTGAGTGTTGATACAAGTCAGAGATAATTTGCCTGACTTTTTTTTTTTCAACTCTGCTTTGCTTTAGGATTATCCAGCATAATAGCCTAGAATTAGCCAAGTATTTGTATTGTAATTCAGTAAGTGGGTTTTAATTTCTCAGCCACTGTAGACAAAAATTTATTTTTTCAGCTACTATAGAAAAAAACCTAAAAAGGGAACATGTGCTTAACACAGCAAGTTGGTGTATTTGCATATAAACAGCATAAAGGCTCCCCAAAGCTTTGATACTCCATCATTTCTTCACATACAAGTTGTGTTTGGGTAACATCACTCCCTTCACCTTCCCGTATGTAGGGATTTTTACCGTAACATCCTCTTAATTAGGCGTTTTCTGTCTCTTAGAGTCCTGTACCAGGGTTGAAAGATGAGACGGATTCTGTAGCTCGGTCTTCAAAGATGTTTATTCTATTTTTTATCTCAAGGTCTTACAGGAGTGTCAGCGTGCTAAGGGAAAAAGCTGCTACAGGAACATGGAGCCAGGTATCAGGGTCGTTTTAAAGATTTCTAATCCAATTAACTCTAAAAACGTACTATATTTATGGTTTTGTGCCAATTACTATCACCTATTTTAAACGTGCAATTTCTACCTCGATTTCATTCTACCAATGTCTTTGTGCCACCGTCACAGCAGAAGATGGAGTAGACAAAGAAGAAGATGAGACAACAGCCAAAATTCTCCACCTTGCTCTGATCTACTTCCATACTAAAAACCTAAAACTACAATTTTTTACCCTGTGACAAACTAAATTAACTCTATTTTATATCTTTGTTATTTCTTAACTCATCTATGAGTTAGAAGTTTTTGCCATGGACTAAGATCAAAGACTGTGCTTTCCTGGGGTCTCTGCTAGGGTCTCTGCCAGGGTTTCAGAACCCCCGGGGCAGTTTGAGGCATTTTCCACCTGACCTGGACTCCAACACCCATATTCTTAAAATCAGCAAATGTCAATAGAAACAATAAAATATTTTAGTAAAATACAATTGCTCTCCTCTCAGGAAATACACATTTATGAGTTAGCGCGGGCCTATATAGCATTTCCAAAAAGAATGTTTTTAGAATGTTAATAGAGGAGTGAAAAAAATTCTCAAATATGTTCATGTTCTGCATCAAAATCCCAGACATGTTGTAAATTAATTCAACTTTATGCAGACTGCTAACAGAAACTGGACATCTATCCTTGTTCCTGTTCCAAAGATGAATAGGATAGGTAGGAACAAATGCTTGGTTTTCAGTGTTTTAATGACACATTTGAAAATTGATGCCTAGCACAGATATTCTAATGTAAAATAAATGATGAATCCATGCTCCTTCTGCTTCAACGAGTGATAGGCTGCTATTATTTTCCTCTGTGCCTGCTGACATTTATTTTCCTGAATGACTAGTAAAGTGTATATATCCTGTAGCAAATGTTCATTTGGTATTTTCATTACCCCATGCCTAGATGAACAGCACCCAGTTTCTTCACTAAATGTTATGGCTTCCACAATGGTGAGGCCCTTGGCTTGGCTGTACAGCAATCTTATTTTACTTGTCTGATAATTTCTGGGCGTAAACCAAGTCTCATGGTGAGATATGCACTTCAGAATGTTAAAATAGTCTGTATTGCAGATTTGAAAGACATATAGATTTTTTTTTTCTCATGCAATATAAAATTCCTTATGTTCAGGAAATGAAACAATTTTTAAACCACAGAAATTCAAATACACAACATTCTAAAACAGATGGAACTTATATCATTGTCTTTCAGCCTTTGTCCACTAAAACTCTTGAGAGGACAGAAATCCTCTTGCTCAGAATGCAGAAATACAAATGGACTGTAAATTATTTTTCCTCTGAAGTGGAATACAATGAGTTTCTGATATTGCATTAGACCTAAATCTGCTGGAGCTGGCAAAAAAAGTGAATTTTGACAAGGGACATTTTCTGCTTAGTCCACAGTACAGATTTGGTGGTAAGTATGGACTAGAAGGAGTCACTTTCCAGGTCAGAGTCTCAAAGCTAATGGAAGAATAGTGTGAGCTACAGTGGTTTTCTAAGAACCATGCCAGGGTTCTTCCCAGAATTGTAGGGGTAGGAGGTAAAAGAGGCCTTCTTGTCTACAAGCAATGAAAAGGTATCACCCTTTGGAAACTCCATATATGGCGTAAGCAGATAAAATTTTCGTACAGTGTAGTGAGGGAAGTCAAGGATGTTCGCAAAATTTCTAACCTATGTGGATTTTTTTTTTCTTTTCCTCTAAACGGCAGAATCAGTTTATGGAGTTCCCCAACTTTATTGATACCAGTTAACTGAATTCCTATTACTGTGTGACAGATCAGACTCTGGGGGTTGCTTTAGACCACACTCCAGGCCTTTCTGTATTGAATGGGATGTCTGCCTGCCTGTTTCAAAATTTATTAAATCAATGTTGTTTTAACAAAATACATCTTGCATTGCAACGTTAAGATGTACAGAACCTTATTCCCTTTCATTTTACTTACAATATCAATTGTTTCTTCTAAAGAAAAATTACTTACATTCCTCCTTTATTTTGGATGCTCATCTTGCCCTAATACTGCTGCATTAAAATTTCTTTACTGAGCATTTACAGAAGAGGAAGATTTATTTTTAACCTAATGATATAAATTGCAGATGAATAAAGCAAAGCTTCCAAGAGAACTTTAATCCATTTTTTGGCCATTGGAATTTTGAGCAAACAACCAAAATTCAGGCAAAATTGTGTCCCTGCTGCTTTGTAGTTTTGTGAAGATCCTAACCCTTGCATCTTGTAAAATGAGATTATCAAGTGGATTCTTCAGCATGTATTGAAGTAGATAAAAAAGGACAAGATAACCAGATAGTTCATAAGTGAGTGAAAATGTTATTTTAAAAAGTGCTAAATAAAAATACAGTGGGCTTGAAACCCTGCTTTCTGAGGCTCTACATATCTGTAAACTTTTAGGGACACATAAAGCCCAGTGTAGCCATTTCACAGTAGTTTCTGTGGTTTCCTGTGGCTAGGAGTAATTTTGAGATTCAGTTTACAGCTGACATGCTCACATTTCACATATTCAGTGCTGGTCCTCCCTGGTGAAATACAAGGGCAACTTAGTGTTTGTAACATACAAATCAAAGTATCTCCCACATAAAGTATTATCTTGCTGATTTTCTGAAATAAAAAACCAAACGAAGCCAAAAACAAACCAAGCAAAAAACCAGACACCACCAAACCCCTCAGAAAAACATACCACCCCCCCTTAGTAAACCACAGCTTGGAAAACTTAAACAGGGGAAATAAATTTTTTAAAACAGTGGAAAATACTTTCTGAATTTTCACAATTAATTAACACAATACTTGCCGTGGTTGGCCTGTGCCTTTATAAATTAAGTTACTCATTATTTTCTAGGATGTATTTATACATATTCACACAAAATGATGCTTAAGAGGGTTCCAGAGCATATGTAAGCCCAAAACCATTATCTGAAAAAGGAGAAAGACTAATGAACTGGGCATACACTTCAGTGGCAATTATTTTCACTGTAAGCCCTGTATGGTCATATTTCTTTATAGAGTACTGTCATATAAGGCAAAGGTATACAGTACACAGCATCAGAAGAACAAGAGATTAGAGGATTTAGTGCTTCTCAGAAAGGGAAATTAAAAGAAAATCCAATCATAAGACCTGTCCCTATGCTTGGAAAAAATAGTACACACAAAAGGTAGATTATTTATCTCCAGATTTGACAGGCGAAAAAAAGAAGTTGTCCTGTAGGTAAAACAACACAGTAAGGCAGAAAATATTCATAGTAAATCTGACAGAGCAACAACAGGGAGGCAAATATATGTTTCTAACTGTTCCTAACTTATGTCATTGGATAGAAAGAATTATGTGATTCTCATCACATAAATCGGTCGGGGGCCCCCGGGGGCGGGGGGGACCGCGAGCCAGGCGGGGGCAGAGACGGAGGCGGGGACGGGAGCGGAGGAGGCGGCCGGAGCCCCGGGGCGGAGCCCGCCCGCGGCGGAGGGGCGGAGCGCAGGCCTGGCCCCTCCCACCGCGCCCGCTCCTGCTCCCAACCAGGTCGGCCCGCAGCGCATAAAGGACGCGGCGCGAGCGGGGTCCTCTCAGAGCAGCGGCTGCTGCGGGGTCGGCTTGATCATGTCTGGCCGGGGCAAGGGCGGCAAGGGGCTGGGCAAGGGCGGCGCCAAGCGCCACCGCAAGGTGCTGCGCGACAACATCCAGGGCATCACCAAGCCCGCCATCCGCCGCCTGGCTCGGCGCGGCGGCGTCAAGCGCATCTCGGGCCTCATCTACGAGGAGACGCGCGGCGTGCTCAAGGTCTTCCTGGAG
>WBMY01006224.1:167023-211941 GCA_013397315.1 Donacobius atricapilla | reverse complement strand
ATGTCGGGGTGAAAAATCCCATCCCAACCAGAAGGTTAATCCTGAGACAGCAGCCAGGAGAGAGGGACTGCAGCCCAAATCAGAGAAGGGCACAGGGGAGACCAGATAGCTTCAGGTATCCCTGTCCCACCAGCACATCGTGCCTTGTCCTGAGCACCCATGGCACTGTGGACATGATCTGTGCACAGGAATTTGGGAGGCAGGCACTGCTCCTGTTTCTCCAGTGTCATGCCATTAGCTCTGTACCACTCAGCAGCGACCTTAAGAAGAGAAATCATCTGCAGTCCCAGATTTCCACTGCTGTACCTGGCAGTCCTTCATCTTCAGCCAATAACACTCTGGCTGCAAATAGCAAATTAATGATCTAGGAAATCATTTGTTCCCTCATACCCTTTCAGAATCCTCTCCCACCCCTTCTGGCCTCTCTCCAGGTAAGATCTTGGCCATGAGCATCAACACATGCAGGAAAGCAGGATAAGCAAAGATGAAATTCCATCTACTTCCCATTGTCAGAGCCATGAAAACTCGATCAGCACTAACCCACGTTCAGATGTGTGGGTGAGGAGACTTTGGTGGCAGCAGCCCTTTGAGTTTGGTCCTGGCCATCTCTACCAGCAGTTTGTTGTGGACCTTTTGACACAAATGACTCAAAATCCCAAAGGGGACATGAGGAAGAAGCATCCAGGGCCCTCTCATGCAGTTGCTGGCCAATGACACCTCTGCTGAGCTGACCCACACCCCCAGCTCCCAAACCCTGCTGCCCCATGCCTGAGATAACCCTCAAACCCTTCACACCTCACACCAAGAGCAGGACGGACATTGGCAGTCAGCTCTGGGCATGCCACCGTGCCCATGGAACAGAGTAAATCCCAAATGTCACTCATTTCTTCTACATCTGTGGTGCAGATATTTTGGTGATGATCTTTACCCTTCAACATGCCCCTTCAAAGCTCACAAGGCATCCTGCCGACTGCAGAGACTCTGTGTGCAGACCCAGGGGTGGGCTTGTCCTCTTCTCCACTTTGTGACTGGGAAATGCACAGCTTTGTCCTTCCCTCGAGCTGCTTGGCTGCTCAATACTAGCCTGACAATTACTTCCAGCCTTGGATAAAAATCCCCTGCCCTGATGCTGTTAAATTATGTAGAACAAGATTATAATTACATCCTAAAAAAAAGCCTCCTAAACTCTATACTTAAAAGAACATTATTCGGGTTGCAAAAGCAGACACTCCAAAGTTACAAAATGCCAGAAATAGAGCTGCCTGAATAGCTTCCATGCTGCACCACTTGTATACGATGATACAGGCTCTAACCCTACAGGGATACACCATTTTCCACAGGGCCCCTGACCCTGCCCTAGTGAAAGACCTTTAGGCAGGGTCACAGCCATGGTCCCATACAGGCAGAGCAAGAGTGGAACGGGGAGATATGCCTGATGTCCTTCAGAGGAGAACACTGCTGAGATGTCTGTGTGGGTGGAGAGGATTAGGTTAAGGGAGGCTGATGGACATCCTTCTTTTCCCCAAAATACTGTGGATGCCTTTCGTGCTCAACTCTGCTAAGATTTGGTGAAACCAGCAGGCTGGAGCAGAGCAAATAAGCAAATACTGGGCTCTGCCCTGAGCAGGGCTGGGCTCAAGCAGATCATTTTCCTGCTGGGGACAACTGTAAGGAAATATTTTGACAGCTCCAAACTGATCATCTTCAGACATTTTGGACCTGTGGGAAGCAGGGCCAGTTTACCATTAGTTTTTGAACTCCTTGGTGCCAAAACTCCAGTGAAGTGCCACTGGAGCTTCCCTTAGCTCCCCTGCCATGCCCTAGCAGCAGGGCTCAGTTTACCCTTTACTCTGGATGGCTGCTATCAGCTGAGGGTCAGCAAACCTACCCACCCCAGAGCCAAAGGGGTCCACAGTGAGAAGCTGCTCCCCTCCACCAGCCCTGCTGCAGGAGCCCACCAATGCTACCTCACCTCTCCTCAGAAAGGTCTTTTGACTTGTTTCAAGGCTGAGCAGACAGACCAGAATCAGACTGCCAAGCAGGGGATTTCAGGGAAAGCTTATTTCTGTCTATTCCTCAAATGAAATGAAAACCTATTGACACAGAGGCTCTGGAGCCACCAAAACCCATGTTCCTCCAGTTCATGCTGGCCTCCCCATGTGCCAAAGGTCAGGGTGTTTGTGCACTCAATAACGTTGAAGCTGGATGAAGTCAGCCATCAGCCCCACAGACCAAATCCTGTTCCTCTCACAATAGATTCTCCCCAGACAATACGCACAATAAGCCACGAGGGTCCACCCGGATTTACCATCAGTTGCCAACCAGCAGCAGCCCTGGCGTACATCACCATGTTCTATGCAAATGTGGTGAAACACAGTAAGACAAAGCAACAATCAGGAAGAAATGAAGCAAAACTAATTGTCTTACCTGCATTGTTTCAATTTTTTTTTCCCATGGTGACTACAGCATCACTCTGGAACAGACTTCCTCAATGGTCCTAGCTTTCTGTGACTTCATACTTGGTTTTTTTCAACATTTGTTTTGAATCTGGCAAAGTTCCTGCTCAGTGATTCCAGAATATCTCCAGCACAGGAAATATAAAGAATTAATGCAACCTCAATCCATAACACATTTGCGTTGTGTAGTATCTCCAGTTTCTTGGGAAACAAATAAGTGTATGCAAGTTGCAAATACTTGAACTTTTTGTACTGAAAAAAAATAAAATTAATTGCATCTCCCTTCTCAATAATTCGCGGTTCCATGGAGGATGAGACAGTCTAGATGTAGGCTGTACAGCAGCTCAGGACTTTCCTATGTCTCTTCATAACTGTGGGTTTAAATTTGGGCCTGAGCCTCACCTTCCATTCCTGACTCAGTTGTCCTTGGGGTGTCCCAGAAATACAAGCCCTGTTGCTGGCTTTGTGCTTCAGAGCACTGCTGTAAAAAAAAGGAGGCAGAAGCCCAGAAAGAATAAATCCAGCAAAATTTCTTGGGAGTCAAGGATCTTGCTTCCACAGAACAGTGACACAGAAAGTTGACCTACAGCAAAATTTTCATCTCTCCCATCTAGCCAGTACCAGCTGCTTGCTCCCCATGCCCAGTGGTGTCTACCTGGGATGTCCCATCGTAGACCAGGAACTCTTTGGACACAAAGACATCTGCTCTGGCTTTACAGAGCTGAGCACAGCTGAGCCTTGACACACACAGCTGAAACTGTCTCAGTTACCACCAGCCTCAGTGGCAACTTAATGGCTGATTTTCCATAAAAACAATTTTTTTTTTTAAAGCCTCTCTGCAGCCTGGAGCATGAGACTGGTGGGGTGTCTGAGCTTTACCCCAGGACTGAATCCCTGCAGGATGGGAACTGCAGAGAGTACAACAACACCCCTGTATGACCCACAAGCCACAAGGAAGTAATTTCAACCCATCAGCCAAGAGCACACCCAGGGTGCCAGGAGCTGTGTTGTCTTGCCAGGTCTGGTTGGGGTAACATGTAGACAAGATGTAGATATTTGCTTGGGAACTTTTTTTCTTCTCTTTTTATTTTCAGGTTTTACTTGCAATGACAATTGTCACATCTCTGCAATCTTTTTGTACAGCATTCATCATCTCACCAGTGATGAAAGGCAGTGCCCTTAAGGAGTTTTTTTTGGCCTTTTAATTGAGTTGTTTAAACTGATAAATTCAACTGGGGAAAACTATCTGAGAAGGAGTGATGATTTTATTAAATAAAGACAGAGCATGAGTGTCTCTCAGGCCGTAGCCAATCCAGAGGTGCAAGTGCTGGGACACAGAACCACGCTCTTCTCCAACTGCATTTCTGCATTGCCTTGAATCAGCATCCTAGAGAGCTGGAGCACCACATCAACATGTTCAGATGGTCTTTTATAAGATGGCCTGGCAAAAGAATAGCCTCTAAAAATTACAGTACATACCCTCGCATAAATACAGCCTGTAAATATATATGATTGTGCTAGTGGGTGAAATATCTTTCCCCAAATTTGGGGACTCACTTTCATTGCTGGAGGATGACTCAAGTAGAAAAGTTCTGGTCTGTCTTGCAGAAGGGGTTTACAACTAATAATTCCACAGGGTGTTACCTGGAAAAATTAGTAATGAGAAAATCCAAGCTTAGAACATCACGGTTTGGAACAAATATTGTTTTTAAAACCTACTACAACATCCGCCTGCTACCAGTGAGTGTACCCCAAGACCAGGTTCTGCTAAGGGGTTCACAGGCATTATCCACTCCTTCAAACACTATCTTTGGCAGTGAACAGCTGAAATCCAGAATTTCCAGCCTGCTCTGGCAGCCAAACCTGCTCTGTTCTCTTGGGACAGACACCAACACTCTCCAACTCAGTTTATCTTTGAGTTTTAAGACCCACATCAGACCCAGGCTCATGGGACCAGCTGACAGCACAACGCAGCCAGCCTCCTGGGATCCACCAAATCCCACCTCAAATCCTTGTTTTCCCTCTGGTACTTCAGTTCACTTGGTGTCTTCCCCTGTAGATTTTGATACCTGTCTTCCTTCCCCTGTATTTCCTCAAGTGTTATTAAGCTTTCCAACAGCTCCCAGCCCAGAGCACATTTGCAGGGAAGTACCAGCTCCCACAGAGCAATTCTGCCTTGCTCTAGCAGAGGAAAAATCCCTCCTGCTCCAGCCAGACCTGACACTCTTTAGCAGAGGAATGCTGAAATATTGAAGCACATGAATATCAATCAACCTGAAGAAAAAAAAAATGAATTCCCTATAGGAGCAGTACACTTCCTTCCTCAGAGAGCTGCTGATTAGCAAGGTTAATTGTGTACCTGCCAGCAGCAGCCAGCGTGAGCTCGCCCATGCCTTGCAAGGGACAAGAGCTGATAACAGCATCCTTGCTGTCCTTGGGTGTCTGAGCACACACCAGCAGCTACAAGCTCCAGCTTTGCCAGGCTGGACTGGGAATTTGACTCAGGCAAGCCAGAAGCAGCTGTGGCTTCATGTACAACCACTGAAAGTCTTCCCCAGTAACACATCTCTCTACTCAAAGGTGTCAGATATTTCTCTCAGAAGCAGAATAACCGACTTCTCAGCAAAATATTTTTCTATCTGATAATAATACTTCTTATCCCAAAATTTCCAAAAGCGGATTGTGATAGTATCAAAAGCATTTTATCTTAAAAGACATAAAGAAGGCATTTGATCTCTTAGGATGAGGATTTTCTCTGAAATTCAAAGTAACGTATTTCTTACCTTCATTTATTTTCTACTGTAAACAAATCAAATGTCATTTTGGTACGGAAATGACATATCACCCAACTGTGGCATTCGCAGTAAACTGAGTCATCACATTGAGAGAAACCACAAACCAGACTGTGCTGTAGAGAAACACATTTCAGGCTCCAGCTACAGCACTCAGAGCAGGTATTTCATGCTCCGAAGACCCCAGAACACACAAATCTGCTGTTGGGCACAAGGGAAAATTTGGAAAGTTGCAGCCTCTGGAAACGTGGGAATTACAGGGCAAAAGCACAGTGGAGAGAGAGAGAAAGCACAGGGAAATGACTGCTGTATTTGGCCTGGGAGGCCTGAAGGACTTGGCTTTGTCAAGGGCAGTTGGTTTTGGTGTGGAGCAGAACCTGCAGCAGTGACAGCTCAGCAAGGAAAGCAATGGCTTGGGCTTGAAAGCTGAAGCTAAATTGGGTTATTTCAACTTCCTCATTGTCCCTGGTGAGCAGGCCAGGGCTAGCAAGGATGTGATGGGCAGAGCAGCACATCCCAGGGCCCGCCAGATAGCTGAGCTGGCCTGCGTGAGAGGGGAAACGAAGGCTTGCTGTCCTCAGGCATGGGAAATAGGTATTTATCTTACAGAGGCACAGTCTCAAACCCAGGTGCTGAGCTTGCACCCTTGGAGTCACAGTTTGCCCATGCCTGTCTGGAGATGAAACTTCTGTGACTATTTCAAAACATGGGCTGCCCTGCCCAGCTCAATGCTGCAGTGAGGACTTCTGCAACAGGACATCTATGGTCTGATCTGACTCACTAAATTGCCTTAAAAATATCAGATGCATGCAAAACTCAGGTCTTTGAAGGGCCCAGAAGAACCAGGCTGTGTTACAGCAGCATTTTTGGAGCTAAAGCCATTTTGGCCACTCAGCCCTGAAAGCCCTTCCAAAGCACAGAACCATTTGCTAAACAGCCAAGCTGTTCGGGCAGCGCCTGCTGCTCTGTGCCGGGCTGACTCCCCTCATTAGCAGCATCCCTCGGCCTCTGCACTCCAGCTGTGTTTCCATCTGCCACACTGCTGCCAGAGGAGCTGCTGAGCAAAGCAGGCAGGCGGTGAGGGACCTCTGAAGGAGGTTTCCACTCAGCCAGCCCGTCTAGCACGTCACAGAGATGTGCAAGGGCTTGTCTTCCAGATCCCATCAACAGCCAGTGCAAGGCAGCGTCCAGCACAGCTCCTGGAGGAAAAGAAAATTTTCTAAACGTTATCCTCCAAAGGTAAAAAATAATAAATCGTAGGAAAAGGTCTGTTTGGAAATATTAATTCTTAAAGTATTTTTATAAATAAAATTTTCATAACCACAAGTGCTGGGACACAGAACCACGGGTTTTTTTTGGTTTTTGGGGGTTTTTTGGGTTGGTTTTTTTTTTGTATGTGTGTGGTTTTGGGGTTTCTTTGGTTTTTGTTTTGTTTTGGTTTGGTTTTTTGTTTGAAAGATGGATGCAAAAGTAGAAGGTGGGTAGCTTTACCTAAACAGCTGGAACGTTGCACTGGATCAGTACTGCCATTAAAGATGGAAATCAACAGCAATCTCTCCCTTAAAGAAATAAGTAATCCCAAGGCAGAGACAAAGTTGGATAATGAATGTCCCCTGTGACACAGATAAAGAGCAGGCTGAGACACAGCTGAGCTTCTCTTAGTCCAAGTCAATCCCATCACTTTTCTTCTCTGCTTGACACAGACATTTTCTGCAGGGGAGGTGTTGGAGCAGCATCCATCAAGCAGGACTTCTGCATGAGCTGGGCCGTGGTTCCTCACATTGCTGCAGGGAGTCCCAAGCCCTGACAGCTGCAGATTAGCTCTGACATTGCTCATTGCTAGGAGCCCTTCACAGCAGAAACTCCAGGAATTTAATATATACACCTCAGTCCACTAAACAAAAGCATTTAAGATGTTTAGGTCATTAAGCAGCAATAGAGAGAAAAAAAACCCCTTGCACGTCATTACTATTAACTACAGTCTCCTGTATAGTTCTGAGTTTCCAAACAAAACCTGCACAGTGAAGCCAGGGGAGGTGTGAAAAGTGGAGAGGGGAAGGTCATGGAGAAAGGAAGAGCCGGGTGAGGTCTGTCCCTCAGAGCCAGTGCACAAATGTGACCTCTCCTGCAGCCTCTCTGCTCATTTGCTTACTTTGGGGTGAATCCAGTGGGCAATTCAGAGCCCAAAGAGCAGACAGAGACCTCAGCACTTCCAGAGGCAGGAGCAGGGCAGATTTCCCAAGGCTGGCTCTGCCACTGCCCCTTGCTCCTGAGCTGGCGTAGCCAAGGGTCTTTCTTGAGCACTGGCTGACAAGTTCATCCCCAAAAAAGCAGAAGTGACCTGGGAAAAATGACTCAGATTGTGTGTGTCTAAAAAATGCAGGTTGCAGCAGTGGTAAACTACAGGATGCACTCACAGCAGTTTCCTCAGCACTGCTGGACTTCTCTCTGTACCCCAAAATGCCTCAAGCCCTCTTTGCCTTCACAGCACTACTGGGTAAGGCTTGAGGAGGGCAGCAGAGGCTGTGGGTGGTGCAGACCCAGCACACAAGACCTGTCTGGCCACCAAAATGAAGCAAAGCCTCTGCAACATCTGTCCAGGCAAAAGATTTTGCAGTATGTCCCATGTTGGCATTAACATAGGCTCAAGTGGCCAAGAAAAAGAAAATCTCAGTTCTCCTGAGTAAAAACGCTGCAANGCATTATTATTATTATTTACTTTTGTAAAATAAAATCATTAAGATCTTTGGTTGGCAGATCAGAAGCAAACTATGCTTTAATAGAGAAAATTAAAACTCCCTTAAAAAGTGTTTCTTTCCTGTAAAATATCAGTTGCACAGAAAAAAAACCCCACATGACTCAGGAGAAAAAAGGATTCTAAAAAAATTGTCATCATTTCTTCCAAGAATGCTTTAAAACTTTGCCACAGCCAAGGTAGCTGCTCTGTATTCATAACATCACATGACAAAAAGGGTGAAATATTATGAAAGCCTTTGAGTAAATAGTCGAGAGCTTCAATTCTAAGCCTGGCCTTGGCACCACACACCCTGTACAAGTCACTGCCCCTCTCCCCCATTTTTACCCCCCAGGAGGAGCCCTGTGGTCCCCACTCACCCCACAAACTGCTGTGCAACCCCACAGTCCCAGAGAGCTAAAGGTTTAACATGAACATTTGGGTGTTTATTTTGAGTAGAGCATAAAACCCTGACAGGCCATAATTGCAGTGTTGATAAGCAGGGAAAGAATATTTGATGTTTCAACCATCACATGACTAACTGGTGCTGGAACAGATGTGTGTGTAATTTGGGGATGCTGCAGCGTGTCACAGGCTCCAGCAGCACACCCAGGAGGAGGGGGCTCCACGGACCTGTGCTCCTTCCTCACGTGGTGCCCCCCAGCCATGCATCCCCCTGACACCACCAGCACAGGGGGTGACCTCCCCCTTAGTGCATTGTCAAGCTGAATGGACAGAAAAGGGAAGAAATAAACACCCATTTCCATTCTTTGATTGCCTTCTTGGATTGGATTCTCTGCAGAGCATTATGGGCACTCCAAAAAAAATGCTGATATTTTTCAGTCATTGGGCAAGAGAGCACTCAGAGAACCGTCAGAGGATGCCCTGGTCTGTGGAGAGCAAGGTGTGAGGCAGGTTTCTATTGTAGTAAAACACACCCTCCTTTTCACCTTCAGCATACCACATTTTCTTTTTTTTGAGCTAAAGATAATAGCCAGGTATGTTAGTGGTCCCTATAGCAAAGAGCTCCAGAAGCACCAGGAAGTCCACAGGGACAGGGTCAGACCCTGGTGGCACTGCCAGCCTTTCTGCACCCTTCACAGTGGGTTGGTTCAAGTCAGAGAGAAACTTCATTGTTCCTTTTACACTTCTCCTCCCTCAGAATATCTTTCCACACCCATCCAGTTGGGATGTTAAAGGAGTTTAGATATTTATTTAGAAAGGGGTGAATATTTCATTGCTTTGAGTCTTCTTGTTCTCTTTCCTGTCTCTCTCTTTGTCTCTCCAGTTTCTCCCCTCCAACTCTCCTTGAGAAAGGTCTCACCCCCGCCAGCTTTCAGAAGGGATATGAATTTCACAGGTTGCTCTATCATACATTGCTTTAGAATCACTTTTTCCTTCTGTAGTCCAGAGGGAATAATGAACTATTATTTAAACCAAAACTTGGTGTGATAAGAGCTTTTAATTACTAAATACAATGTGTGCACCAGGGTATGGAGTTCAACTCTTTTTAAGTCTCTTTAAGGAAGAATTAATATGTCTGTAACTGCTCATGAGCAAAAAATCCTGACATTCCCTGGTGGGAGCTATTTTCCATATGAAAGGCAAAGAGAGTGCAAAAAAGAGAGGGTAAGGGATGAGCATCTGACCCAGCCCAAGCTGGGATGGGGCCAGTGAGTTCCCACAAAAAGTCCAGTATTCACCACAGCATATTTGCTGATACCAGAGCCTCCCAGTACTGACCAGAGAGCCCAGTTCACAGATAGAATTCAGAAAGAGTTTATCATTCTCCTTTATTTACAAAGGTGAGTCTGTTCATACCATCCCAGCCCATGTGCAGATGGAGTGAATGAGGCCAACACTGGGGCACTGCCCCCAATGTCACAGACACTTTGTCTAAGACAGTGTGGCCATCCATAAGCATTTCCATGCACCTCCAGCTCCCCATTCCTCACAAAAACCTTTGGTGTCATGCAGGGACAGAGCTCCTCCCTATTGCCAGAGCTGCCACACAGCTCCCCCAGGACCATAACTCCTCGTAGCAGCTGGATACGGCCAAAAACACCAAACAAACATTCACAGACTGGTTGTGATCCATCAATTACCAGGCAGATTTGGCGTCACGAGAACCTCTGGAGTGCCTGACCACACACCAGGCTGGCTGGGACATCCTTATCTGGAGCCTTCAGCAGTGCCTATCCTGATTTGTTGTCAGAAGAGCTTTTCCTCCAGCAGCCCCATCTCTGGCCACAGCCACAGCACCACAAAGAGCACCTAGCAAAGCTCTACCAGAACTCCACACTCACTTCCTACTGTCAGGTATGTGGTGGGTACCTCAGGAGCGCCCCTGGGAATAGGAAACAAGGCACACATGGCAGACAAGGCTGAAAACATCTAAACGTGGGGGTCATGATTTCACCTCTTGCATTTTGCAAAGCTTAGTGTTTTACTGTAATTATGTTTTGGCTACAAACTGCAGAAGAGGGAAATGATTATGGGTTTTACTATCTCTTAGAATTCAGCACAAGAGCCACAGAGCAGCTGTGGCTGAAATGATGGAGTATTTATATTGCTGTTTTTCCATCACAGGTGTTTCCTAGCATAAAAAAAAGATTTCCTCACATTGCAGTAATATGTAAGTGTATATTGATCAGAACTGCTGGCACTTGATCTCACAGCCAAGAGGAAAAACAACTTGCAGGTCCTTTTCTATTCATATATTTATAAACTCACCAGAGTTATGTATAATATCAGTGTTGTATCTATGACTCATGCAACAGTAAGAGGGGTTTATTCCCCAAATAATATTACATCATGATATTTTCACCAGTGACTTGCTGTGAAATAAATCTGGATGTCTTTACATAGATTTAGGGAGGAATAAGGAATTTTTACTCTTTCCTTTGGGCAGAGAGAGAGGAATACATGGTGTGCTGTACTTGCCACGTATTTTTTTGCTTGGAAAACAGTAAATTTTTGTAGGGAAAAAAAATCTGGAGTAAATCCACTGTAACTGAAGGTAAGATAATTTAGTACTTAATTTAAAATCCACTAATATTGATTTCTGAATGCTTTTCCTCCCCCAGGGCTGCAAATCTGTGGGTGCTGGGGTATCTCTGCAAGACATGGCAGCACACCCCTGCCTGTGGTCAGCATCTCTTCCAGACCTCAGCCAGAATCCACCAGCCCTGGGGAGAGCCCCTGGGCCCAGCATGGCTGCTGGGGGCTGGGAGCTCTCCAGCCAGGCTTTCAGGCATTTCTGCAGGTAAGGGGACATAACAAAGCAACTGCTTCTTTGGTTCTGTTGTTCATCCTGATCCACGGGTATCATGGATTGGATCCACTTCTCTCAAAGAACTGCTGTCAGTCTTTGGGGCTCAGGATGTTCTTTCAGCTTCTTTTTCCTTCTTCCTCATTCACAAAATGATGTGAAAAGCTTGAGCATCAACACCTCAGCTCCTGGCTGGGGTGGGTGACACTGGTGTCCCCAGCACTCTCTGCTGGAGCGACTGTGGCCTGAGCCGTGCCTGGAAACTGCTGCAGCCCTGGAGTACCTTGGGGTGCTCCAGTCTTCCTGTGGTGTCAGAGCACGGGGACAGAGCTGCCTAAAGCCAGGGGGAGGGCAGGGACATCCCTCGGACCGGGGCAGAGCTGCCTAAAGCCAGGGGGAGGGCAGGGACATCCCTCGGACCGGGGCAGAGCTGCCTAAAGCCAGGGGGAGGATGTGGACATCCCTCGGAGTCAGCCCGAGCTAAGGGCAGAGAAAACAAAGAGCTGCCGCTCTCTGGCCAGCAAAGCATCCCCGGGATGCTGAGCTCTCCGCCGCCCGTCCCGGGGCCCGGGGATGTGCCCCGAGCACTGACCTGCTCCCTCCCCATCCCGCTCACGGAACCGCTCGCTGATTGATGTGAGAGGGCGGAAAGGAAAGAGGATCCCGTGGGACGCGTTTTCCTCAGGATTAACCTCTGTCTGAGCCGGCTGATATCAAAGTGAAGCAAGTGGGCAGTAGGCTAGCGAATATCCAAGACCTGTGGTGGTGGTGGAGGAAAAAACGCAGCAAGGAGACACAGATGACTACTGGTAATAGAAGATTTGAGAATGCAGCACCTCTGAAAGAATGCAATGGGAAAAGGAGAGGAGTTTTCAAAGTCCAGAAGCTACTCTGCCTCTTTGCATAGTTTGGGTAGCTGTCCAGACAGGAAACAAAGGATGTGGAAGGTTATAGGTTCAAGAAGTATAACTGAATACCTAATAAGCATCCTCACTAAAAAAAGCAGAATTCCTCACAGCTTATGGCCCATGTTGGTGTTACTTTTTTACCAAGGGCTATTTCCCAGGAGCTGCTTTGGTTATGCCACCATCTGCTGCCACAGGTCACATAGTGGTTAGACTGGACTGGCAGCAAGGCTCATCCCTTGTCGTGATCTAATTCATTGAAGTTTGTGCAAACTTAAGCTAAAAATTGAGCTCGTGATGGTTTAGAAAAAAGCCTAGACTGGAAGCAAAAAACAAGCATCTTGAAAGCAAAATGAGGTTTAACTACAGCTGATGATCCAACTTTCAAGTAGATAAATTGCTTTGCAAAAAGACTGGTACAGCCAAGCCCCTTTTCATTTACAGAAAGCTAACTCAATCAGTTCCTATTCTTTTTAGATAGATCTGCTGGGTGTAAATGAATGTCTATAATATGTGGACCATTTATTTCCAAGAACATTGCAGTGAAAGTTTCTTTATGGATTTGCTGCAAAATCCTAAGTAAAGAAAAAAAATCAATAGAAAGTATCCACCTTTCTTAAAAAGAAAAGCCATTTTTCACCCCAAAGTTCAATTCACTTTGCTCTGGCACTTACTGACTTTGATTAAGAACCTTTCAACATTTGTGCAGGAGCTTTCCTCCAACCTCCCTGGAAGAAGTTTCAAGTCCTTAAGCTACTGGGGTATCTACAGAATTGGAGGGGCTTTGATGGGGTGTGGGGAGAAATCACAAAGCTGAAACTCATCCCTGCAAGTGCAGGTGACAGTTGTTTTATTGTTCTTAGCTGGCGGAGGGGGTGTCTGTGAGGGTTGTCTGTACTGCAGCATCAGCTCCAGAGGCTGCACTGCCCCAGTACGACCAGTGTGCATTTGGCATGACAGACTGAGGAAGATGGAGCAGCCCAGTCCAGCCTGTGGTCACCAGATCCCTCTGAGCTTGCCTGCAGCACCCTGACTTTGAGACGCTGTCTGAGGCTTGGGGGCTTTGAGGGCCCAGCAGAACTCCTCATTGAAGTGTTGGGGCAAGTCCTGAGGCAATGAGTTCAACAAAGGAGCAGAGCAGTCCTCTTGGTCTCACTTGTTAGTGGTCCACTCGTTAGTGTTAAATCTTTTGCCTTGATTTGGCAGTGTCCCCGAAGGTTTTGGCAGCATCTATCACAACAGCACTGGGCAGCATGTCTTTTGTTGGAAGCATGAGTCAGTGGCACTTGGGGAGGTGGGTGGGTACCAGCAGAAAGCAGAAGGCTCTGCCAGCTCCTTTTTCTCTCTCAAGGACGAGCTTGGCTCAACCACTGTTGTCAGCTAGCAGAGTGGAGGGTTTTCATCACCCAGCAGCTGTAAGGAGGTGGTTGTGCTCACTCGGAAATGAGATAAGACGTGGAATGAGTGGGTTTGGCGTTTCTGTGAGCTGCTCGTTCCTCTGTACCTTCCACCATGCACAGCACAGCTCCCTACAAGGGCTGGGCTCTGTGAAGGAGCAAGACCCTTGTACAGAGAGGTAATGCTCTTTCTGTGGGTGCTGGGGTATCTCTGCAAGACAAGGGAGGTAAAGAGTGGTAGGACTAAACAGATCCTGTGCCTGTAGCGAGCCTGACATTATCCTGTGTCTGTGTACAGAGGGAATGGAAAATGTCATCTAAATGCAAAGGCAGCTGTACCTTCACCTCATCCAAATTCAAGGGATGACAGATGAAGCAGGTGTCTACACATGCAACATGCTTTGTAGAAGCCTGTTTCTTCTAAAAATTCTTCTTTTTTTTTCCAAAGAAAGTCACAAATAACTTCAGGCTGAATAAATATTTGGAGACAAATATTTTGCTTAATTTTTTGAGATTGCCTTGACTGGAAACAAAATCCACAAACTCATTATTAAAAAGAATGCATCTTACCTTTGATAAAGCATTTTTTCATTCTCTTTTGCTGATGTTAAATAGGAGGTCAGAAGAGAAGCACAAAGGAGCAAATGATTTCCTGAGATGATTTTCAAACCCAAATATGTGACTTGAGGCACTTTAGACATTGTCTATATGGAAGTCAGTTGTCCACAAATAATATCATCTAACTAATTAAACATTGTTCCTCAGCTGTTATAAATGAAGACATAATTGTGGTTTTCAGTTGCAAATGTCTGGTATCTGATAGTTTTACCTGTCTCTGGGATGGGGAAGGATAGATGTCTCAGATTAATTATCAACCAGCTTGCAGATTAATGTAAGAAAATGTCTACCCTGGCCTTGAAAATGTCTGGGTACTTTACATTAATTGGCAGTCAATTAAATTGTGGTAAAAAGTGCCCAGAGTGGACACACTCAGAGGAAAAGAATTCATTCTGTGTGCTGTGTATGTTAATTTAAAATCACTATAACAGCCATTTCAAAGTGAAGTCTTTCCCAGCGTGACCGAGGATTAATCTTCATTCGCATTTCAAGGGGGATAAACGCACTGCTGTTAAAGAAAGCCATTTTTCAGTTTCCCAAGCTAAAGCAAGAGTTACGACCTTTCTGTCAGTATATGTATCATGATTTGGGGTTTTTAAGTGACCAGTCTTTGATGTTCTCCTCTGGAGACTCCCCATCAGACCTTGTGATGTAACTGGAAAACCCTACACAGAGAGAGGGTTTCCCCTCATCCCCCACCTTACCTGTGGAAGGCAGGTGAGTTACTCAGGGTTAGGGAGGAAACTCACTTCACTTTGATGAGATGCTCCTGTGAACTGAGCACCAAGAGTTCCTTTTTCCCATCATGCTCAGAAAATGGAAAAGCTCAGCAAATAAAAAGTGTGAAATAACAATTAAGAGCCAAACAGGAAACTGTATGTATTTTATTGCAAGAACTTTCACAGGGACATTAAGGGTTTTGCTTCATTGCAAATTGTTATTATGAACAATATATGAATTTCTTTTAGACCATTTTCTTCTTTCTTTACCTCAAAAACGAGAGGCGTTAACAATGCTCTCAGCTATTAGGGAATTGCTTTGTGCTGTCTGAAATTAATGTAAATTGAAATCAGAGCCTCGGGTGCTGAGGTGAAGTTTGAAGTTTTCTGTGATTAGAAGAAAAGAAAGCTGAAAAATCTCAGAGATACTCATCGAAATGGGCCGTTTTATCTGCATGGCTTTTTCTATTTTCAGAAGGCGGCAGAGGTGAGATTATCGCAGCAGTTAAGAGAAGAAACTGAAGTTTCATTGAGCTGGCACATCTAGATACATTAAATCTGGTTGCGAGATGTAAATGAATAAAGAAGACAACAGAGATGGAAGGGGGGAAGTTGTTTCCCTCCTTCCTGCCCCTGAATCCCCCTCTCCTATTTTGACAGCCAGGTTGGGCTAAATGGCCACAAGAACCACAGAATGGTGTGGGTTAGAAGGGACATTAAAGATCTTTTCGTTACAATCCCTCACGCACGGCACCCAGCAGATCAGTGTCCTCGGGGCCCTGCTCAGCCTGGCCTTGAACACTGGGGTACCATGCTTGTATTTGGTGGCAACTCACCTCCTCTATCCTGCAGGAAAAGCCCTGGTTCATCTGTACTTACTGAAGTGGCCACACCAGACTCTGCTGGAATGTTTGAAGCGTGTCCTTCAACGTGCAGCAAAGAGGTTAATAAATAAGACTGAGATTCCTCTCCAGGTTCAACACAGGCAAGCTCCATCACACTTCGAAACTTCTGTCTTTTAATTAATGCTAATAGGTTCATTCTGGTCTGGAGAAGCCTGCCTTACCTACATGCACCAGCTGCTGGCAGACCTTGAAAACCCTCTGGCATAGCAGCACTAGCTGCACTCCTTCTTTCAGATGCTCATTGGATCCAAGAAAGTGAAAAATATAAATTAAAAGGTCACTTTTCCACATGGACAACTGCTATCCTTGCCAAGAGGGTCTTCTATCAACGCAGATAAGGAAAATGGAGAGAGGAGGTGAAGTATAGAGCTCCAAGGGGAAATAGTACTTGCTTCCAAAGACGAGGTTTCTGTCTGCCTCTCGTTCCCACATGTAGAATTAATTCAAATGTACCACGTGGTTGTAAAACACAATAGTATAAAAAACAGTCGGGAGTTTAAATAGTGCTAATTTAATATATGCTTTCGGGACAGCAGAAAATAGGTGGCAGTCTGAGTTTTCAGAGTAGAAAACAGACCTTTCCAGAGGATAATCTCTATTAGATTGAGGAGGGATGTGAGAGTAAATTGCCAGTGCTAAGCAATTTTCTGATCTAAGGCATAGGAGGTTTATAACAGCCCCATGTGCTTTCGTTTAGATCATTTAGTCTGTTTTGCTAGCAAATATCATCATGTGCTGAGCAGCTAATTTTCAGCAAACCTTGGTACAGCCATAAGGGAACCAGGTTTGTTCTGTGCTTTAACTTCAACAAAACACTTTCGTTATTTCCTTTTTTTCTTTTCTTTTTTTTTTTTTTTTTTTTTTCCTTCTTTCGACTGAAGCACAGCAAATACTCTGATCCCAATCTGAAGAAACAATCTTGCACAGCAAACACAAGCTTCAGTCCCTGGAATCTGCATTGCCCCACCCCAGGTCCCCCTTGGCAGGTGCTTTGGAGGAGTCATGATGACACATCAATCTTTCAAGCTCCCTTGGTGCCTCCTCGACATCTACATCAGTTCCTTGATACACAGCACTCAGAGAAGAATAAACCCAGCACTATTATGCCCTGGTTTTCCAAACTGCAGCTTTGCAGCCAGTTATCCTTTGCTCCCATGGGCTGTAATTTGCCTTAGAAACCTGCACGTGTTGATTTCTGGGCCCCAGCCCAGCTCCTGGGGAAAGTTTACTGCATGCCAAGGTTGCTCCAGCCCTCAGTATCCAGCACGGAGGAAAAAAGGGGGAAAGGCTCACTTTTCTGTGGATGTAATCACATTTCTGACATCTCCAAATTATTCATTTGATTGGAGAGGGGCAATCAACCCAGCTGTGCTGTGCCTGTTGTTTCAGGTGAGCCTCCTCCTCCTCCAGCAATATTTCAGGGAGCCTATGACCATCAGTGGATGTAACCCAAATCCTTGGGGTCTGGCTCCTGCCCATGATCCCACCCAGCCTCTGTGAACCTGGCTCACTTGGAAGAATTCAGTCAACAAAAAGGCATGGCTGTGCTGTGCCTAATTGATAGTAATGTTAAAAGACTGATTGTAATTTGAATGCTAATTAAGGAAGATAGTTATTGATTTTAATGGGAGACAGAGCAGGCTCTTGCACATCTACCACATAATGAGAAAGTACTGGGGTTGCTGTCAGTGCCGGGGAAACAATCACAATAATAATGTGCTGAGAAAAATGCAGCTTCCTCTTGATAAACCCTTAACAGCAGCAAGAATGGCATTACAGAAGAAAGGATTTTCTGTTCCCAGCTCTGGGAAGTTAAGTCATTTCTTTCTGTATAATTTACCATAGTTATAACAGCACTTACAAACCCCAGTAAATACAAATATGGATGTCATGAGGCCACCCACCAATAAGTTATATGGACAACTGGGGCTTCTAAGACGCTTGTATAAAATGTCATTATCTCCCCATTCACAGCATTCAAAATTTTCAATTTTTAGTATAAAATTTTGATTTAAAAATTCTTTACTTTTAGTAGATTTAGTGTGAGTTGAGGTCAGCTCAACACTCAGCATCCACAAGTCAGCACATGGTCCATGATTTCATGGAAATTTAGAGAGAACATTATTTAACAGTGACATTTGGAACTAAGTATTTGGTTTACAAATATCCTTCCCCAAAATTATTTACCATAATATTTACTGTATAATATTACCATAGTATTTACCATATAATAATTACCATACAATTTTTCCTGACTGTCATTCTTACTTCTACTAATTCATCATTGGTTTATTGCTTCCTTTTTAATAGCAGAGGGGGGGAGGAATGGGGTCTTCAAATTCCACTCTGTCAAGGTCCTCACAAATAAATAAGAGCTCAAAAATCCATAAAATTGGCCATTGTCTTTCAGCTGCAAAATCCATGTCCCATGCCAAGAATTACCACAACAATAAAAACTTCTCCATCTTTATTGCCACAGAGCGTATGATTCATTGCAAAGTTTCCCAGGAATGTTTTTATTTATGCACGACTCCATGTTGACCAGAGAAGGTGGAAAAATCTCCAAGCCCCCTCTTTGACCAAATTAGATTTCACAGCTGAATTGTTGAGATTATACTTCGATTTTCAATGCTGGTGCTGGCATTTTTATGACAGTGGCTCTGGCTTATTAAAAGAGCATATTGAAACCAGCTTGGTGATTTCCCCCTCCTTCTTTTCACTCTGTTATACCAAAGAACATTTATTACTTTTTGATAAAAGATGCACACCCCTCCCTTAGGAGAGGGGCACTGAAGCAGGATGAGATGGCTCCTGCCTTTGTCACTGTCTCCAGAGTAACTGGGGAAGGGCAGAAACTGGAGTGTAATCATTCAATGGAGTGACAAAATACAGGGATGAAGGAAAAAAGCTTAGATTAAATAATTCTTCCATGTCCCTTATGTCTTCATCTATTTCTCAAAAGGCATTATGTGCAAAGCAGAAAATGGTATTACTTTTTTGTGTTAATAGCAGAGATGAATCATCTAATGCCATTCAACAGTTGGAACTAATATCAAGATTCAGGTTTCACAGCTGGCTGTAAGAGAGACTAGAAAAAGTTGCATAGATCAAATATGTTCATGTTTTGGGGAAGGTCCCTATCCAGACCCTCAGTCTGTGACTTCCTCTGATCTTGGACATCTAAGCTTTCCCTTTAAAGCCTTCAAATTTACTTCTTGTTCTCCTGACTGTTAAACATGCAGAGAGAGCATTTTCAGGATATGCAAGGAGGGCAGTTTGGGCTTGCTGCCATACAGCCAGTCTCCAAAACCCTGACAAAACCTTTAGGAGGAGGATGACAGGGTCCTTCAGGGCGCTCAGAGCAGCTTGTCAGGCCAGCAGCAATCTCCTGGTATCACCACGAAGGCTCCAAAGAGCCAGGTGGTTGCTGAGGGTGGAGCCCACCAGCCCAGCCTGCCAAGGACTCACTAGCCAGGGACCACCTCCCGCAGCCCAGCTGCCCCAGGGACCTGGCAGGGCCTCCATGCACCTCTGGGAGATTTGCAGGAAGTCCGGGGTAAAAAGTGGCTCCGCAGCAGGGCTTAAGTAGGTCTACTGATAATGTCAGATTGTTTCCAAAGATCAGTGCTTTTTGGGAGGTGTGCTCAGGGTTAGAGACAGAGGTGGCTTCACCCCATGGATCTTTCTCTCTCACCTAGAGGCTGCCTGGTCTCCACTTCCAGCCATGCCCCACCAACCCCTGAATAACCACGTGAAGTGGCACCAATTTGCTGGTACCAGTTGGTCTAATAACCCAGACCATGAAGCGCAGAGAAGCAGGAGCTGTTCCACGTGAGGTTCAGCTGCTCCTGCTGCAGAGGTGGCACTCCAGGTACTAACTGCCACAGCCATCTGCATTTTATCCTCCTGCATAACCAGTCAGCTTTTTTGGAAAAAGCCTGGATGTGAGTCCACTGGGACATTATGACTAATCATGAGAGGGGAAAGAGAGGGAAGAGTGCTCAAGAGGGGTATGAGTAGTACTGTCTCCAGAGGAGGAGGAATTAATTGCTTTCATCCCGGTCCTTTGCAAGCTGTGGAAGTCAGTGTGAGGGAAGGATGCCCACATCTTGCAGAAGGTGTGTAAAGCCAGGGTCACCTTTCACAGCAAAACTTCATAGAAATTAGATGACAGCCCAACCGTGCTAAGAGTTTCTCCACATCAGAGGTTTTGAATTGCGGCAGAATAATTCCAGCATCTGTAATTGGCGCTTCCATTAAATCCTCATTGCTCTCATACTAATTTCAGGAGTCTGGAACTGTCAGGAGCGTTATTAAGGGATGCTACCCTTGTCAGGACCTGCAAATAAAATTTGAGCCTCTGATTAAAAGTTTAGGGCAGCCCTCATTATTTCCTGCATCAGAAGAGAAGTCTTTTTTGGGCTACCCTTTCAGTCAGTACTGTTTCATTATGGAGGGTCTCTAATTATTTCTGCCTCGGAGCTATTAAAAAAAAAAGACAATTTGCTTTTCACATGCTTCTTGGTGCAGCCAAATACAAAAATTCTCATTTGTTTTCAGAGCTGGAAGAACACAGTGGCACTGGGAAGGCGCTGGAAGAAGTCACTGTGACACTGGGAAGGTTCTGGGAGAAGTCACTCTTGAGCTTTCCAAATGGAGGCACTGGGAAGTACAAGATCCATGTGAATGGGGATTAACTGCCCCTCTCATTAAGAGCCACATCCAGGATGTGGCATCCAGAAAACACACAATAGACTGGGGGCAAACACACCCAGGACATGTGTTTCCATGGAATTCAGTACAATTATTTTGGCTTTAAAAACAGCCCAATTTCCTGACTCTGGATCCAGCCATGCCCCCAGCACAGCCCTGGACATGGGGA
Source organism: Donacobius atricapilla (assembly GCA_013397315.1). NCBI lineage: Eukaryota > Metazoa > Chordata > Aves > Passeriformes > Mimidae > Donacobius > Donacobius atricapilla. Next base: position 191,262 of record WBMY01006224.1, on the reverse strand, counting down.
CCTGGGAGAGAGGCTTGTGGATTTTGGATGGGGTACAAGCATCATGTGGAAAATCAGGTATGGGAAATTTCTTATGAAAAACCAGGCCACCCTGTGCTACAAGGCTGGACTGCCTATGTGCTGTTTGCATACACTGAAAAATAGGTGCACAGGCTGAAGTCAAGGCAGGCTGGGGCTGGTGCCCGAGCAGGGCTGCTCTGGGCCTGAAGTCAGGGCTCAGGGCTGCCCATTAGAGCAGCTAAACAGTCTTCAGCCAAATATTTGTCAGGAAATAAAGATTTGGATGAACTTAACCTCATTGCAATCTCCTGTCAAAGTTGTGTGATTGTTAACATTGGAAATGGAAGTTTGAAAAATCAAGATGCCTTATTTGAGAAATTCCAAACTAAGATTTCACTCCAGGAGGGTGTTTAGGTTTGGAATTTATGCATCTGTTGTTTAATACAAACTGAAAACCTCTTTCAATGAAAAAAACCCCATGTGTTGGGGGGATTGAAAAACATTTACTAAACCTGATTTTTCCATGCATACAGACAGCTGACAGCATTTTTTCCCCCATGGTCAGTAAATAAAGAAACTGACTCAATCCAGAGAGCTGCAAATGCTTTTTACTCTGTCTGAAGCTGAACATCTCTGAAGACTGAGTTCTGTATTCCCTTGGTTACTTTTTAATTACATTGCAATAAAATTGCAAGGAATCTAATTTTGCCAGACAAAACCCAGGGACCCAGTGGAAGGTGATGGGGGTCCAGCTATTTCACACACTAATTACACCAGCACAAGCCCTGAAATACTGTGCTATTTTTGTTCATTCATGGGAAAAAAAAAAAACCCTCTCATCGAGATCTGAGCGCTTGCTATTTCATTCTCAAAAATAGTCAATGCACTCTTCATTTCCCAAAAAACGGCTGCCCTCTTCTGTTTCCAGGGAATATTACTACCTTTCAAAATCCTAATGGGTGTGCTGCAGAAATCAAAATAAAATGCCATCACTCTGCCTGCCTCAAAACAACAACCCAATCTCAATAAAGCACTGCCTCCTTTCTTAAAACCTCTGAAAAGGGGGCAACATTAAATAAGAGCTTGAAATATGGGTCTAAGGGGGGAGCTGTTCGGGATTTCTAAAAGTATGTCTGCAGTGCCATCAGGAGGTGTGATCACAGCATAGGAAGGCTGGGCTGAGCTGAGGCCAAGCCAGCTGGGTGAGGAAGTACAGCCACCGGGACAGATGGACACCGGAGCGTGGATGTGGGAGAGGCATCCCCCGTGCCCCTTCCCAGGGATAACAGCATCCTGGGAGCTCCAGGCACCTGTAAGAGTCACCACCAGGTGTTGCCACCTCTGTTGCACCTCTCTGGCACTTCAGAGCCTTGACCCTGTTGAGGACTGATGGGAATTCTGTATCCAGGAGGCTCAAACACACGGAAACATGCAGGCTTCTAAGGGGCTACAAGACTTATAATTGTTTCTCTTCATTTTCTGGAAGCCAATTAGAAAAGCACAGCCTGGATCTGCAGTGGGTGAGAGGCTGGACAGTGCTGCCCAAGCAGCAAATCTGCTGGACCTGCAGGGAGGTAGCAAAATTGGAGGTTGAGAAAGTAGATACCAACTAATATGAATTATTTTTGACTTATGAATTACTGTGACCCATTTCTGCCAAAACTGACCTCAGTTCGCTATTGTTCTTACTTTGCCAGTTACCAAAGCCATCTCTCTAGGGAATAAAGATTAAACACTTGTTAGAGAATTTCAGGAGGGTGACTCGTCACCTCACACAATAACTGCTCACTCATCTCCTCGGCCCCATAAAATGCATCATAAAAATGCCTTCTTTACTGCCCAGTAAAGAAGATTCAAGTGTATCACTGCATTTACATGAACGTTCAGGACAGTCAGATTTGCCACTTACGTATTGCACTATTTGAATACTATTTTTTCCTTAAAATAGGAATGAATCAAGTCATCCCACACTTGCTCTTTCCCCAGAGAGACAGGAAAGATTCCACTGAGACAGAAAAACGTAATGATTTCACCAAGATCCCATTAAAAAAACAAAACAAAACAAAACCAAACAACAACAAAAAACCCCCCGCGGCTCAAATAGGTGAAGGTGGAGCAAATAGCTGTTCCCTGTCCTATGCTCTATAGGAAATCTGGGCATGAGGATGCTGATTAAAACTGGCCTCTTCTTGTGCAACTGGAAATCTTTTCCAAGTAATAGAGCCTGCCTGGACTCAGGGCATCTGGCCTTGTACACGTGCTCCAAACGAACAAGACCGCCCCAGAAAATACTGCATTTCATCACCAGTTTATCTTCATAGCAAGAACCTCCACTGCAGCTGGTGATTTGGGTTTAGAAAGGTAATAACAGAAAGACGGAAAAAAGGTGAGAGAAGACAGGTGGCTGCACTCCTCCTCAGCTTGGCTCTGGACTGGCACAGCCCCGGCACCTCAGAGCCCATTTTGCTCTTCCTGCCATGGGCTCTCCGTCCACATCACTTAACTCTCCACATTTCCCTGCCAGCAATACATTTCCATGCTTTGAGGGTGTAAAAGCTAAACTGTTTGGAGAGAGCCTCAAAGCACACAAAGCAGATGAAGAGCTAACACTCTTTTAGCCCTTCAAAGGCCTAATTTCTGCAAGGTGGCAATTTGCTTTGGTCATATAGGAAGTCTATGGAAGCAAAATGCTGCAGACAGGATTTTTTCACCATGCTGTAGGTGGAACCAGCTGTATTGGGTTAAAGGCAGCACTTCCAACATAGATAAGTCATTTCTAATAAACAGAAATTGGAAAAGCCTCCAGCATCGAAACAATATTAAAGACTGAATCCTTCTTGGAAAGACACGTGGTATTTTTCTGGCAAAAATGCTGCCAGCCATTTGACACTATAATTGTGTAACATTAGGTTTTATTCAAAATGCCAAGCATTAAGTGATGCTCCTGCATGATGTGACATAGCTTCAGTTCACTCTTTGGGAAATCTAGATTAACTTCAGCAGCACCTGCTGAGCACAGGGTGACCTCAACCATCTCTAGAAAGACACTCAAATATTTGCAGTTTGATTGTGGCACTGCAGCATTGAGATAAGCTTTTACATGGAACATGCAGCTTGAGACTGGAACCAGGAATGTACCCTGACAGCAACAGGGGACTGTAATCCTTAATTTTGGTGTAGGCAGTTCAGGCAGCTCTGGCTCTCTGCAGGGAATTACCCTGAAGAGTTCTAGCTGGGCTCAAAGGCTACAGCTTCACCAAGCAGATTAAGGTGCCAAATGTTTTTAAATGTTACTCGTGACCTATGCTGATCTTGGGTCCCAGGACTGGCAGGATCATCCAAGGGAACTTCAAATTTTTTCTGGTTTCTAATCTTGTTTCTTCCACCGATTATTACTTCCCTTTCTGGGATGTGTACATAATATTCTCTTTTAAGTATGACAGCCTGTGATCTGGACCCAAGGTGTATCTTTGGGTGCTGATATTTTAGGGATGCATGCTCTGATTTGGAAGACCTGTGCTGTATTCACTGTGGGAACATTATGCTGTATGCCAATGACAATAAATGCTGGCTGGCATTTTCTAGCCTCAAAGCTCTCATGAACCATTGCAGGGAGCTTGGCTGCTCATCCATTTACCAAGCAGTTTGTTAAGTGGGCAGCCTGACAGTGGCAGTACCACAGCTTCATTTTCTCCTAACAGCTTTAGGACAGCATTTCTTAAATCAAGACAAAGCCTTTGAAGTCAGTGAGTGGAGAAGGCAGCACTGGCTTTGTTACAGCAATCAGAAATGCAAGTTGAAAGCATGTATGCTAATTGCCAAGACTGCTGCCATATAATTAGCATATACAGTCTGTACCCAAATTAAGAACTCCTCCCTTGAAAGCTTATTATGCCCTAATATATCCCCAGTATGTTTATACCGATAGCTGTGCTCTGCCCCACCTTTGCATTTCTCAGCAGCTGTGAGGACTGTGTGAAGATCAATGCTAATCTACCTGAACAAGGTGTCTGCAGACATCTGTGCCATGTGTTAGACACTGGGCAATGCATGACAGGAGTCCAGGCTGATGTAACTGTCTGTCAAGAGCCTGTTGAGGGGAGAGATGCTGCTCCGTGCAGCCACCCTGACCTCCCAGTGCCTCTCTCTGTGTCCTGCTCACCCGCAGCCTCTGATGCTTCAAAGCTCCAGGTATGTGGCTTAATCTTACATTTTAATAATGGCTGTCATGCCTTCTGTGCTGACACCAGGCTAAGAGCCCACCCCAAGGCCACAGGCTTTACCCAGCCTGCTGCCTTTGGCCTCTGTGGGAAGAGAGTGCAGGGGAAGGAACGACCTGCTTGGCTCTGCAGAACGATCCCAAGCCTCCTGCATCCTGCCTCTTGTCTGCAACAGCAGATCAGCCTCGAGGAAAGGGTAATTCCAATGGTCAGCAGTGCAGCTCGGATTTTATCACACTTTATTTCAAGGGTATAATTGCAAGTACGGCAGCTGAACCCTCAGGGTGTCTTGGGACTGTGGGATTGGCAAAAGACAGATTGGAACTATCCACAGCTGCCTCCCATTCCTACATCCTCACTTCTGTGTGCCTAGGGTCACCACAACCTTGAAAATCTCTCTTATTTATATTCTTCTGTTACCCCTTTTCTTTGTACTTTTCAACAATACCCACTAGCAGTTGGGGTTTGCATAATAAAAATCTGTGCTTCACACAAGTAAATGTTAAATTGAGGAGGTGTCCTGTTAACTGCATTTCTGTGACTGTGACAAGGCAAACCAAAGATACACTGGACAAAAACAGACCCTCAAAGACACAATCACTGAGAAGAGGCACAACAGGAGGCATGAGAAGCATCCGGCCCTCATGCCTGGGTACCTTGATGCCAGCTACAGACCAGTAGAATGTATGGTACCTGACATAAATAAATGCAATATCCTGCAGATGAATGGCTTTGCTCCTCTGTCAGAATCCAGACCTGCTAATCCAAACATGCTCTAAGTACCACCAGCTTTCACAAACAGGAGCTGCTTGTTCGAGATCTCATGAGTGGGGTGGTTTGGCCATTTCCTAATTATGCTATTGTTGAGATGCTGTGAAGTGTTAGAGGAAGCTGCAACAAGGAGCTACTGGAAAATGATCTTTAATAATTAATTAGAGGACAAGAACAAGGAGGAAGAGTCCTTAAAAGGACAAGCAGGCAAATACATGGCAGAATTTGTCCTTGGAGGCTGCTGAGACCCAGCCCTGCCTTGCACAAGAGCCTCACCCTTTGCTGAAACAATTCCCACCTACACAGGTTCACACAGAGCAAAAGGAGCTATTGTCATAAATGACATCTCAGCCCCCAAATTCTCCAATCAGCTGCAATAAGAGATTCTTGACATCATCATGCTCTTTCTACAAGTCTCTTAACTCTGAAGTATTCTTTCCAGACTCCCCAAAATACCAGGTGTTAAGCTGTATGTCGTCATCTCTTCTGGTGCACAGGGATTTGGCCACTTGACTTTCCTTTGTTTTCATACCTATGTTTCAACTTCTGTGTTTTTCACACTACTGCTCACATTGCATTTAGTGAAGTACATAGTCTGCTTCTTCAGGTGAATACTGAATTCCTGCACAAAATTCCACAGACACACCAAACACAACCTATTTTATTTCTCATGCAACTGTGCTCATTTTTTCCTAGAACCCTGCACCTTGTTCTTTCACTCACAGGATCGTTGTACCTTTGTGCCTATACTGTGAAACAAGCCTTAGATTAATACTTTTTTAACATCTTTACATGTACTGCAAACACCTGCCACATTCCCTCGTCTCAGATAATACACTGTAGATAATCTTTCGATCTCTCTTTACCCTCATGTAATTCCAGTGACTTTACACAGTTCTGCTCCTGTTTCACACAGGTAGAGAGGTGAAGGAAGCCCAGTGGAATAAGGCCAGTCAAGAGCACACCATTCCCTGAAGGATAGGCCAATAAATTCTTGATATTATCTGTTACAGCAGCTTATTACTATTTGAAAAGAGAGAAGCAGCCCTCACTACACATGCTTTAGGAGAACTAGAAGTAGGAATAAAGGGAATTCATGTGAAGGGGACATGAATGAATACAGAAGAGTCTCCAAACCTGCACTTTGTGAACCTGAACCTGCATCCTTTACAATCCTCCTAAAAGCTGTTGTTTTTCCATGTCTCCACTAAGGTTTAATGGCAGAAGCAACACTCGAAGATATCTGCCAGGATTCATTATTTTTAAACTACACGCTAAAGTCCTAATGCTTTATAAAGCCGCTACATGAACAATGAAAATCCAACTATTATTAATCAAATTAGTTCTAAAATCCAGTCATTTTCATCATCCTGGGAGCAGGGAGGCTGGATGGAGATGAGGCAGGGACAGCAGCTTGGTATTTAAAAGCATTGAGTTCAATCTTCCTTTTTAGCCATAGACTTTCTGGACAAATCATTTCTTCCCCCAAATTTTACTTCCTCAATTGTAAAATGTTACAGGACAACTATGTGAAATCTTTAGACACCAGGGTACTTGTCAAAGCAGATGGAAGTCTATTTATGCTTTCAAATTACACATTTAGTCTTCAATTTTTCATCTTTTTTTTGATAGTACTTTATTTGCTGAGTAATTCAGTAAATGCCTGTGACTCTCAAGTAGGTTGCCCAGGTATCTACGTGTCACTAAGGTTTTTGGCTGCACCAAATTGCTATAGAATTGATATAAAATACAATTACCACATGTAACTAATAAAAAGGCAGCGCTTTATCAGAGAAATCTGATAATGGGGATGTGCTACTTTGTAGGGGTTTGGTTTCCAGGATGACCAAACACAGCCTGGATGAACATGAACAGTGAAGGGCTGGGGTGAGATTTAACATTAAAGTGCACTTACAAGTTTTTATGTCTCTATTTACTCTAAGCGAGAACACATAAAGCCTCCAGCACTCCAGTATTAGCACAGAAGAAGTCACCTAAGCACAGAGGCAGCTCTCATCCCAAATGGTAAATCAGGATAATTCCATCAGTGTCAGTGTTCAATGTAAGGGCCCAGTGGCTGGAATAAGAGAGGACAGGGAGTGCAGGGACACATCCCTGCTCACAGCTGCTTTTACATCCAGATCCGTGCCCCAACAGCAGTCACACCCCCAAATGTCTTTGGTGTGCCCCCAGGACACTGCCCTTGGGGTCAACAGCTCGCTGCACCAACAGCATGGCTGCAGCACCACAGAAGGGCTGTGCTTTGCTCTTTCCTGAGCTGAACTCGAAAAACCCAGATTTTCTCTGCTTCCAAGGCTCCACTCAGAATGTCCTTTCTGTTTGGGAAGTCATTTATGCTGCACAAGCATATGCTCCCCTGGAACCCTCAAGTAATGAAAGGGGGAAACAGCACTCTGGTAAAAAAAATGTGCAAATATAAGTATCAGGCTCAGCTCGTCCCCACCTTTTGACAGTCAGAGTTGAAAGTTAGTCCGTGGTTCAGCCTGGGGCTGTTGCAGAGCTTGTGATGTCCACTCAAGGGGAAAGCACAGACAGAAACAGCGCCTTTTGTGTCCCTCCTGACTCCTGTCCTGCTAGATGCTGAGCACTTCCAAACCCTCCCGAAGCCAAGACAGCTCTCAGCTGGCTTTCAGTAACAGCTGGAAGTACACAGACCCTCCTGTAGAGTAACAAATCCTACCTTGAACTATACTTCTTTATCAGTGTGTGAAAACATGTTCATGTAGTAGCACTCCGTCCTGGGCTAACTCAGTCCTGCCCACTCCAGCCATGAGCAGTAGCAATACCAAACATCAAGGCTGTACAACGGTAAGAGCAAGATGGTTTATTAGATCATGAAGAAGAAGAAAAAAATTTATTTTCATCAAGTATTCCCTCATGGGGGTCAGTACAATATAAAGGAAATAAGGAAAAATGTACAAAACAACCTGACAAGAAGGCTCTAGATGAAACATGTTCAAAGCACTTGCAAATAATGTTGCTGGACAGATACAGAAGGAAATTAAATCAAGTAATTTTTCCCCTGCAAAATACAAACTGAAAAATTGATTTTATTTTCAAAAATTCAATTCTCTCTTTACCTGCAGATATTTCAGGTAAGCTGACACAATTTTAGCTGTGATACATTTTTTAAAGGAGAGAGTCCCAGAACTACTGTTTGACCACATTTATTTCAAACTAGATTTTATTTTCCCTTCCAACTTCATGCAGGTGGTAAACCCAGCTCAAAATAAAAGAAGCTCAGCCACTAACTTCGAAGAAACCAGGCCCATATTTCTCCATTTTCTGTTATCCTTTGGCAGCCATGGCATTTGTTTTTCCATAACCAGCAACAGATCTCCATCTCATCCAGAGCATCCTTGTATATGTGGTTGTGAAAGTAAAAAAAAAAAACAAAATCACAAAACAAAACATATAAAACATCAGCAGTGAGAAATTCCTGAATGTTTTCAAGCCTTGCTCCTAACTCAACTGAAGTCAAGGTACTTCAAACTATTTTAGCTGGAGCAAGACCAAATCCTTACAGAACCAGACAGATGGTCCTCAAAAACCAAAGCCGTAAGAGTGTTGTAATGCAAATGGAGGAGTAAAAGACAAACTCAGCAATGTACCTTGTCTGGCCCCAGCCAACATAAGATCTTTGCCTTGGGTATTTCATTTACTCCTGACCCAGGCAAGAGTCCCATAGGTTACAGTGAGAGCATCACTTAAGTAATGTAGCAAAAGGACATCATGCATTAGTAAGCTAAAATATGAATCCATGCTTATGGCAATAGCTTTCCCTTCTAATGCCCTATAATGGGCATCTAGGAAAGGAATTAAGCAGCTTTACAGAAAAAAAATCTGTGTTTTGTTACACTGATGACCATCCTAAGCAACTCCACAGAAGTTTTCAGGGTTCCTTTTAATGCGCATGAAAAAAGCAAAAAGTCAAAAACAGACCAATGTTAGGCAAGATTATAACAGATTTACTCATTAGTGCAGAATGCAAAACAACAGCTAATGCTTAATACAAACAAAATAGTTTCACTTTCATACTCCCCACAAATTCATGGATTCCACATGGTTTACTTCCTTGCCTTAAAAGAAATGAATGCTTAAATGAAGCATAAACTTTGTGTCTCTAAAAATAACATCCCGAGTTAGCAAAGGAATCATTTGAGGAAAAAGAAATTGGAAATGGGCATTTAATAACAAGTTGCAAGGAAATCCCCATTTTCTTTAGCATGAAAAGAAACAAAGATCCATGGGCTGGATTTGGTTGGGGGATGTTGGGGTGGGTTTTGCTGTTTGGGTTTGGTTGGGTTTTTGCATCAAGGGAAAGAAAACAATAGCTGTGTGGGAGGAAAAACATTTTCACAAATACAATAAATAATTGTTCTGATCCAAAAGCAAAGTGCGATGTAGAATTTTTCCACTTAAAAACAACCTACAGCATAATGCCTTAAATATTAACAAATCAATTAGTGGTCAGCACAGTAAAATAAATATGAACATATTGATTTACATTTTGTTTCTAGCAGCAAAGGTCATTAACCTACTGGCCAATGTGACAGCTTCACAGAAGTCCTGTTTCTTGAGTTTGGTACTTAGTTTAACATGAGAAAAGTACTAATTGGGTCTGGAAAATAGCACTTCAGCTGTACAGCGCTCTCCCCAGCCCACCTATGTCAAGAGGGTATGCCCAGAACATGCTTTCAGTATTTTTTGAACAGTCATTTGGAGAACACCTTTCACAAAAAGAAATAAAATCAGGATCTACTCAGTATCGAATGCTGACAAGTATGAGTTTGGATTGTCCTGAACCCTAAGGATAATGGGAGGTTGGGTGTTTTCTCTCTGCAGTCAGCAGCTTCCTATGCTGAAAGGGGAGTGGGAAGATCACAAGCCATTAGGCAATGCTGAAGAAGGGGAGGAAAGCTTTGGGCACTTGCAGGAAGGGCCACAACACAGCACTGGGCCAAAGTGAGTCTCAGCTGCTTCTCCCAGGAAAACATCTTTCCTTCCAGGGAGGAAATCTGTCCTACCTTGTCACTTGAGTCCCACTGCATGCTGTACACCTGCTCTACAAGCCACCACTCTGAAACCACCAGGATGACCACATTCACTTGTTCTCCCTTGAACAGAACAAAGCAGATTCAGGCTTCTCTGTTCAGGGCAGACTGAAGCCACCACTCCAAACCAGACTCAGACCCAAGCAGAGAGGAGCCTGCACGAACAGCCCCCACAATGCCCCTGCACTCTCCCAAAAGCACCAGCACACTGCTGGGCTGTGGCACATCTGCAAAGCTGGAGTAAATCAGGTTTTGTTTGACACCTCCAGCAGTCACTGGGAATGCCAAATGAGGAGCAGATGGCTGGGCCAGAACTAGGAGCAGTAACCAAAGCTAAGTGGTGAACAGCTGATTTTTGGGACCCATGAAAGCAAGCAAAAATGCCTCCTCATCAATAGCAATAAGCCAGAAAGCACGAGTACCTACAGCTCCTCCAGCTCATATTTTACAAAGGGTTGTTCTTCTGCTACTAATTGCAGCCTGTGGGAAATGCCACACTTTAATTTACAGCCAGAGGGATGTTTAATCATAGTGCAGGGATCACTGTGCTGAAGCACATTGTGGTAAGGCTCATCTAACTCCCTCTGTCCCTCTGGACAGTGGTGGCAGACTGGAAAACCAAAGGACAGGACACAAAGAGAAAACCAGAGCCCTTCTGTCAATACAAATGATGAGGGGGAAAGGCTGATGAGAGATTTTGGAAAGGCAAATGTCCTTCAAGGCTACACAGAGGGTCAGGCAGGGGCAGGAAAGTACAGAAGAAACAGACTTAGAAAGCTGTCAAACTATTCAGTGAGTGCTCTACAACCTGGGCACCTGTTCCAACTTCTCACGTGCTCCAGGGCACAAACCCCATTTGACTGAGTTTTGCACAAAGGAGGGGAAGGAATCCCATTCCTGAGGACACCTATTCCTCTGTCTCTATCTGCAGGGCAAGGATCAGCATGGAACGATCTAGGGGGTGGTTTTCAACTACTTTGCAAGCCCTCACCCTGCCTGGATTTAGGAAGGCTGCACCCTGGTGGTATGGCTCTCTGATGCTCACTCAGGGAGCTGAAAAATAAAATACTCAATTTCTGAGGAGCAGCCAAGTGCAACAAACCTTTTGAAAGGGGACTAGGAAGATGAATAAAGACTATCTTGGGTTTTTTTGTTACTCATTCTTCATTTTTTAAGGCAAGCAGAAAGTCCTTCTGGAATGCAAGAGGAAGGATCAGAATGGCAATAAAAGGAGGTGGGGGAGCTACCTTTAACACTATCCACTAGGTACAATTTATCCCTGGAAAATCCTACTGAAATTAATGGAGCTGCATCTAATTCCAGCTGCCTGAAGAGGGGTGAGAGATGAGCCGTGGTGCTTCCTGGACCCTCTCTCTGCACCTGCCTCTGGAGCCAGTGAAGCTACCCCAGTGCACAGCTCCAGCAGCACAGTGGGGGATCAGGTCCAACAAAAGCCACCTGCGTGCTGCACTTGTCACTGGAGACCATGTTTTAATGACACTGTGAACTGGACTCCAATCACAGCTCCTCGTATCTACCCAAACAAGCAGAAGAATAATTGACAGTCCTACTTCTGCTCTTTATCCTCTTCCTACTTTTGCTAAAGAATATCAAAACACACACACCTTTTGTCTACAATTAAAAAATTGCTTAACAAGCTTCTTGAATACCTTCATGAGGCCAAAAAGCCGTTACTCAAACAATCATCACTCTGACATTTAAATCCTACATAACTTTGGATTTTTGATGGTCCCTAGAACAGTCAAATTCACATCAAGGAATGGAATTAAAACCCATCTTGACATGGAAAAAGAAAGATGGGGGGGAAAGTCAAGCAATATTGGTAGCTCTAGTTCAAAGCTAGAAGTTCCATCTTTGCTCTATTAACACCCATTAGGCTTTGCCCAGGGAATGGCATGGAAGTGGGACACACCAATATCTGCCACCCAGAGTCCAGGCAGCCCTGCTCTTCCAGAGCAAGGATTTCAGGCCAGAGACCAACTCTTGCTCTCTTCTACATCAACATGCAAAAAAATTATAGCTGACAGCTCCTTTCATCTATTCTCAACCTGACTCAATCTAAGGCAGAATCAGAGCACAGCACATCTCACCTGAGCAGGTTCGCTTTCCAGTTCACTTCATCAAGCCACTAAGATCGCCAAAGACTCTCTTCAGGGAGATGAGCTACAACCATGGTGTATTAAGGTGTCCAGGCAACAATATCAAGAGTAGAAGAATATTTCTGAATGGGGCTAATCAGCTGAAATCCATGTCAGGTGTTCAGAATGGAATCTGCATTGCAGAGGAAGCAGTAAGAGGCAAGACCCTCCAAGGAGAAGAGGTATGCACAGCCTTTCTACAAGGATGTGGAAAGAATCTACTCTGGACTGTAATGGGGGCCAGAAGCAGCAAAGTGTGGACAAGTACACCACCTAATTCACACGCTCACAGGCCCTACTCCTGCCCCTCTTTTACAAGCTGCCCAGAGATTCAGTCTGCTGAAGGGAGGCATTCTGGAGCACTGCTCTGTGGTGTGCCAAGAGGGGAGTGGGCTTTGCACATGGTCCACCCACGTGGTAGAACCACAGAAGTTCCCAGCACTTCTTGGGCTTTGCATATTCATGCAGAAGGCTGGGGAGAAGACACAGAGTTCTTCCCCGCCACTCAACACAACGAAGAGCCTTAGATAATTAGCAAACAAACACCAAAAACACTTCATGTCCTGCACATCCTGCCGACTATGATAGAAAAAAAATCTAACCATACCAGTAAGTTTGCAGGTGTTACATGTACAGCTCGAGAGCATACTCCTACCCAATGGAGCACAAAGCAGGGCATGTGGCAAACAGCAGGCGAGAGACAAGCTGCTCTAGTTGCAAACTACTACCGAGGGTGGCGCGTCATTGGACATAGCCCAGGTTCTCCATCTCGCTCCTGTACCGCTGCTCGGACACTTTGCTCTTGTGCTGTTTGCTCTCCAGGTGCTGCCTGAACTCCATCTCCTCGCCGGCGCCCGCGTTGCACATGGAGCAGTAGAACTGCCCGCTGGGCGTCACGCACATGGCCAGGTCACGGGGGATCCTCTGCCGCGAGCGGGGGTTGAAGTAGGGACCTGGGGAGCCAACAGAAAAGCCTGGTTTGCCCGGGAGAAATCAAAGCTCGGTGACAACGCCCAAGTCCCATGAATGATTGAAAAGCAGACAATGATTTGCTTCTTTAACTGATTAGAGTCGAGCCTTATTTTCCCCACAACTGCTCTGCTGATTTCCAGATTTACAGAGGTGCAGTGTCACGGTAGGACACAAAAATAGATTGACTCCATAGAGTTGTCAGAAGAGAGAGAAGGCTTTGCTTACAATTCCAACAGTTTCTTTTAGAATATGCCGTGCTAAAAAGGTCTATTATTGGTCCATGGGACTGACACTGCTCTCCATTGGTTAAGTAATAGGAAACAACACCTGGGGACAGTTGCTATGGCAAAGGGAACACTGTTTACTTAACCTGTTCTGAGAAACAGAGAGATGTTTTGAAAAGAAAAGGAAACTGCTGACAGCTTTCCCTTGGGAAAAGAGCTAGCAATCGTTAGCAAGCTAAAAATTCTCCCGGGTTCAGAAATACTGAGCCCACACTGCAGCACACAGGGCAGCACTTGGAATTTTATAAAGTAGTAGACTGGGCTTAATGCCCCAATCTTACTGAAAATCAGGAGTCTAACCATTTAAGTAATGAATCAACTCTTTTTTTTTTTTTTTCTTAACCATCTAGCTCCAGAACTGGAACAGTCTTTTGATTAGAATAAGCTGCCTCAGTTTAAAACTCACAAAATGATATTTAATAGAACTTTAAAAGATTTAGGTTTTCCACACAACAGTGATTAGAATGACATGATTAAACCAAGCTTCACCAGGAATCAGGGTTTCAGTTAATGTGTGCTTGTAAAACAACTTAAAATGAAAAAGAGAAAGAGATGCCTGGCTGGAGACTGTAATACACTCTTTAAATCACAGTAAAGAGGCAAAGTTAGTATCTAACACCTGAGGAAGGACTCTATGCTAGGAACAGATGGTCCTAGAGGGAGGCTAACATGCTCTCTCATTCTGGTCATGGGAGTGCAAGTACAGGTTGATGTGCCACAGCAGGACTCAAAGCACCTGGCCACCTGCCAAGAAAATAAAGCAGGAAAACTGTCACCACTTAGAGCAGCCTTAGAGACAGGCAGATGGTAAATTAAGTTGCAAACTGAGAAAAAGAACTAACAAGCAGGCTGACAAAACAAAGCAACTTTAGCAGCTGGGAAAAAAAGACGCAGACATGAAGGATCAGCAAAGCTTGGATCAGCTCCTTTCACAACCTGACTCTGCTAAAACAGACCGCAGGAACAGAAGAAAAACAATTCTGTTTATTATTGGTTACTATTCCAACTACAGAACAGATGCAAGCTCCAAGTTACCTGTGTTGTTCTGAACCATGTAAGTATTTCTTCTGTTCTGCATCTTATATTCGTTCCCTTCTTTCCTTGCCCTTCGTTTGCCTAGCTCCGAGGCATCCCTGCAGATTAAACAAATATGAACAGCTGCAATTCAGAGTTTTCTGACAAAAGGACTGCCAGAGACACTGCCACACACTTTCAGCCTGAGCATGACGTTGAACAATACCTACGAGAATGAGTTATTCTGTGCCTCTGCAAGACGCAGCCGCTTGGCGTGATTTTTCCCTTGGTAGTGAGCCTGTGCCACAGCCGGAGAACTAAATGAGGCATCACAAAGCTTGCAGTAATCATTCTCTGTAGCCAAGATCACTCGGCCACCTGGTTTACTGGATCCCATCTAGCAGTAAAGGGAGAAACAGTACGTGAAACACGAGAAGGTTAAATCACTGAAATATTTCAGTCACAGGGACGGAGACTGCTGCTGTTTTCATCAGACAGTAGGAGAGCTGGAATAAAAGCCCATGGATCAGGACACTCTCAAGTTCTCCCCAAAGTGTTCTTACAAGAAATTCATTGTCCCTGCCTCAGCCTCCAGGAGAGCCTGCAAATTCCTGGCCTGAGGTGGAGAGAAAAGCAATCCGAACAAACAGCTCTGTAATAGCCACACAGGCTTGTTTACATCACAGCAATGATTAAACTCCTCCTAACTGCTGGGAGCTGATGAACAGTGACTTTCACATTAAGGAAGACCCACTGAAAGGTAGAGGTGCTTCTCTCTCCTATTTACAGACCACCTAATCTCTCCACAGCACCGTCTTTACACAGCTCCCTGACCACAGCAAGAGGAAAAAATACCAGTAGCAAAGCTGCCAAACCTCTGATCCTTATCCTTCAGGTAGGAGGACACCTGGATCCAGACTTCAAAGGAAGGACCCAGTCTCACATGAGTAGCTCCTGCTCTACGAAGGACACCTTGATTGCGGAGTCAGACCACATACAGTGATCGAGGCAGGAACCATGCCTCCTCAGCATGGAACATCCAGGGAAAAGTGTTTTGTAAACAGTGCAGCAGCAGTGATTCATGCGGCCATGTCACTGCAGCACTTGACAAGCCAACATTCTTTCACATCTCCTTTGATACTGCTCAAACTTAGAGACACACAATTCTGACATCTAACTTACAAGGTGAACCATCCCATGACCCCAGGGTGGTATTTTTATTGCCATGAGCCATTTCCTCCATTAAAAAACACACCATCAGGTACCCTGTCAGGTACAGCAGCCCCCCATGCCCCAGGCCAGACCCCACCCCATCCCTGAGCTGCAAAGCCAATTTACACGGCCAGGAACAATCTGCCACTCTGCAAATGCTCTCTGCTTCCCTACAGACAGCACAGGCTCACATTGTGGGGACTGACAGGCACAGCTTCAATCCCTGTGGCCCAGCTGTGATTCCCTGCACAGTCACAGGCAAAAGCCAGGCTAGCTGTCACATCTCATGACAAACCCAAGGGATGAATTCTAGAAGGAGAAACCAAAAACCATCTCTTCTGCCTCTAATGTGCCCAAAACAGAATTAATCTGGATCACTGAGGGAACAATCCATTCAACTCTGCACACAGGAATGAGCACTTCAAAAGGAGCAACAAAAGAGGAATTAGCTAACAGCCCTGGGCAATGGGTGTAGGAGCACCAAAGCACTTTTTCCATGTAGGCTTCCCACACACAACAGAGGGATGATTGTGCAGGGCGGATGCCACACCCTCACATCCAAATCCAATTCCAGCAATGCTGTTTTATACCTGCCCTTACACAGCTATAATCAGCAGCACATCGGACTTACCTAGGAATCAAAGTATTTGCCAGGCAGAAATAGAACATTTGAAGTCCAACATTACACTGCAAGGGCAGATCAATATCTGCATCTTCAAAGGAAAGCAAACAGCTCACAACAGGCCATTTCCACCATCCTGGGCCACCACAAGGAAAATTTTTTCCCAACTCCCGTGGTAATCCTCAAAGTCTGAGATCTGGTTATCCTTACTGGGGGTTAGGGGACAAGCAAGCATGATCTCAGTCCCCTTCCCGTGCCTTACCTGAGTTGGAAGGGAGACAACCTGAGGCGGGGCAGGCTCAACAGTATTACTCATCCTGGCAGGTGCCGGACAGCTGTTGGCAGCATAGTAATTCCGGAGTTTCTTACTGTGGTTTTTACCCTGCAAAGACAGCCCAGGTTAATCACTGTCCTAATAATAGTATCTTACTCTGAAAGACAAAGGATCCAGAGACTTAAATGAGAAAGTGCCCATGAAGGTGGCAGTTCAGGTAAGGGAGCTGTCACCCAGAAAATAACAGCTCTGAATTTAACAGATGCAGGCATTCCTCCCTTTCTCCAAAATGCTCAACATCTACAATGACTGGGCCTCATTTTCAGCTGGTTTTCTCAGTAAGTTTACAATTAGTTTCGCTGTCTGTTTCCATTTCACTTAAAACCAGTAGTTTGTATTTTAAGACTATCAACAGCTTTGCACAGTTTTTTGATAAGCCTTAACACACAGACAGATTTCATGAGACTGCAAGCTTGAGTTAAAACATGAGATTGAACATAAAAACCCACTTCACATTTTATTTTCTCTTGAAAAACATATACCATTGTTGGTTTTGGTGTTGTGAAAACCTGACAGAACAACATGAGACTATGTATGTGCATTGTGGATGCGTAATACAGCAAATGCAAGTTATGTATAAATTCGCTTCTGTCCCCTCATGGCAGAAGTTCTGCAGAAATAAGATGTTAGAAGTGTAACACCAATGCAACCTACCCCTTCACTAGCAGGATATCACTTTTTCAGGGCCAACAGCAAACCTGGAACCAGGGTCTGGTGTCCTGAGATTATGGACAACCACCCTTTTACATTCACTGGTGCAGAAAGTCACTATTTCCAATACTCATGCAAACACAGCACTAGGCAGAGAAGGTGTAGTAAAATGGGGTAATGCAAGGCTGACATGTTCTATCTCTCAGCAAGAAGCATACACAAAGAGTCCTTACCCTATTTCAGACGAGTCAACAAGATCAGCTCAAACAAAATAAATTCGATCTGAGCCAACCCAGCTGATAAGAGTGTTTGCATAAAAGGCCCCACCAGATCAGTGCTGTGAATTGCCTCAGAAAGGAGACCCAGATAAACACACAGCAGCAGCCCCTCTTCTAACGGCACAGCTGGATCCAGCAGAACACACCTGCCCAGGCCTCACAGAACCATGCCCAGAATCAGGTGGTCAATTTTACTAAACTAGTGTAGATGTGAAATACAGGTTGCACAAAACAAAGGAGAAAGTACAAGTGTCTGCTTTTTCACCCATGCCATCTTGGCACCCCTCCTCTACCCTCATGGAAAGAGTTTTTGCAAAAAGCTCCAGTAACAACACCTTAAATGAAAGCAGTGCAGGATGTCTGGACAACCAGCAAATCCAAGCAGGGTGAAGATCTGTCTACAGAGCAGTTTCAGCCCATGAGGTGGTGCAGAGGTAGCTCCAGATGAGCAACCTGTATGCTGCTGTTGGTGTGCAGCACTCAAAACCCCCTCGAGAAGCTGAGTGAGTCCTCCTGCATTAGCCCACACTTCTCTCTGTGCTACCACAGCAACGCTGCTGGCAGTGCTCGTGCTGGCACAGGAATGTCTCCACAAGCTGCAGATGCAGCAGCCCCAAAAGCTGAGCCTCCTGCTGCTCTCCTTACCTGGTAATGAGCCTGGGCTTGCTGGGCCGAATTCAGAGTGACATTGCAAAGCTTACAGCACAGGGGCTTACATAGTTCCTCCAGCATAGGGTCCTGCTCCACCACCTTGGCAAGTTCCTCTTCTTGTGTCTGATGAAAGGAAGGCCCCAGTCCGAAAGACTTTGGTGGGGACAGTGGTGAGCTGGCTCTTGGCCTTGTAGCCACTGACATAGGAAGGGATGAAGGCTTCTCAGGATGAGGAAGAAGTCCTGCTTGCTGTAGAAGAATCATTGGCCAGGAAGACTATGGGCATGCTACTGCTGAAGGAGGAGGAGTCTTCTTCAGATCTAGACCAGAAAGACACAAATGCTGAAATAAGCAACAAGAACAGGAACATCAGGGATCCAGGGGCAATTCCTGTAACTCCGCTGCCTCTACTTCAGGCTTTTCAAAATGCCAAGCAGGATAAAGTCAGTTTGCAACACTCTACCGCCCACGGGAACAACATCATCCCAGACAACCAGGGCCAGATTACAAGATACTTGTAGAAGAAGTGTGTCCCCTGGCACCCTCCTGGCAGGTGAAGATTCCTAACACCCACAGCACCTGACAACAGCACACTGTCCCCACTGTCCCCCACCCACAGGAAGGGGGGATGTACAGCATGCACAGCACACAGAGCTGTGTCACTGCGGGGGTACAACCACTACCCACACCCTCCTCTGGAAGCCCAAGGACAAGCTCACCCTCCAAGACCTAAACAAATATTACAGTGGACTGCTGCGATGAACATTTACAAAGAATCCAAATATTTCAAAGCAGATTTAGGTAGATGCAAAAGACATAAACACATCTATCCCTCATCTACTCACAAAGATTTTCCTGAGGTAAAGCTTTTCTCCAGTAAGTCAACAAAAGAGAAGGAGAGGGAATGAGCTGGAACACACCTTGTTGTACATTCAGCTCCCAAGGGCTCTCTCCCATGGTCTTCTTGAACGACCTTGAGCTATTTTTCACATTTCCATTACTAACTACAACCAATGCAACACTCAAAGCTACATCTTCTTCTGCAAAATGGAGAACTTATCTCATATTAACCTTTATTCAATTATTTCTCAGTTAATTCAAGTTATTAGAACTAGCTCCACATTTCCAACAAGAGGTTCTGAGAGATTTATTTAATTAAAGTTTATAAATCACATCTACAGCCCAGATGAACATCCCTAGAATAATACAGAGCAGTCACATTATGAATTAAGGCACAGCTACTTTTGTTAATGTCTTATTAGCTTCTTATCATAACAAATCCTGTTCAGTGCCACACTGGGATCAAGAGAAGCATAATCTTGGCCTTTGCAGATCATTCCCAGCTAGGGCTGCGTTGGTACCAACAATGTTTATGCTCTGGGCTTTGTTCATTTGTTTAAGCAAATAATGAGACACATCCGCATTTTAAAACAACACTTGTGGAAAATTAGGGAAAAGTAAATGAAATGCCACCGAGGAATTTTGTTCCTGAGTTGCTTTTAAAAATAGGGACTTCAAAGGCATTTAGGAACCTGAAGAAGCAGATAGCATTTATCTGGGGTAACTTCCGGGATTTTCAATCTGGTAAAATTAGCTGAAGATAAATACCTTCTACACTCAAGCTATGGAAAATCCCAGTTGATGCCTGTAATTTTAGGTACTGTATTATCTTTGGATCTCTCTTCCCAGAGAGATCTATGTTCTATTAGGAAAAATAAAGTATAATTCAAATGAATGAAAGGGACTAAAGCATTCAAGTGACAAAAATATTTCTGAAATGTTTTTCTCAAACTTAAACTAATTCTAATACAAGACTGGAGGCAGTTCACTTATGACTAATAACTACAGGTAAAGAAAAAAAATTAAAATAAAAAAGAACAGCATGCACTGGCTTGGGGACAGTAACAGAGCTACCATGAGTTTCATTTTGATATTATTCCTCTACCGCCAAGGCTCTGCAAAATTTCAGAGCTGGAATCCCCCACAAAGAAGGAAGAGGGCACACAGGAATGGTGCTGCAAATCATCCATCAGCAGTATAAATTCTGTAGTGTTACCTAACCCCTCTCCTATTTTCAGCACATATCACCCTGGTTAAACAGAACAGAAGACAACTTTTTTATCTTTATTTTCCTCAACTAGTACTCTGTTGACAGTCTAATTTCTGTGGGACCACAGATGGAACAAGTTCATATTCATGTTGGTTAAATACATCATAAGACAGGTCTATCAAGGCAGTTCAAATAAACTATGCAAGCAGGTAAGCATGCCAGCTAATTTCAGAGTTTTATTACACGAGTATAATGGGCCTCTTACCTTAAAATGAGAGTAAATTATAGCCAAATACTTCATAGAGCCACATAAAGAGATGTACAGTAAATGGTCGTTGAGATTCATCTGCTTAATTTTGCAGGAGCGTTTGTTGCATCACATTTTCTTGCAACTGTCACAAATGGGATTTGTCATATACAAGAGGGCACAGTGCTTACTGGATCTGTATCTACAGGGGAAAATGTATAATGTAATATTCTTAGAAAATCTTTAAGGTCGTTTTGTGTTTCTTAAAGTAAGCAGTTGTCTGAAGATAAAATTAAGGCTGCAAGAGCAATTTCAATAGTAAGTCTTCTTGATCTGGCTTATACAATATATGTAATGCTGATTGTTCTCTGACAGACATTTTTAAACACTGAAATTGCTCGAGTTATGTTCATTTCTCTCCTACTGGTATTATTTGTAAGAAAACAAAATCACTGAAATTCAGCTTATTTACAGGTCCCTTTAATCCTCCACTGCTGGTTGTTACAGCTACCCTGCCCAGGAGAAGGAAAAAGGACATTTTTAACTCCTCCTTTCCCTTAACACAAGAAGCTGTAAAATCTTTACCCTACGACACAGCAAAGGAACGAGGCACCTCCATCACCAAGGGCCCCAAGCAGCACAGCCCAAGGCAGGGTAAGGACCTGCAGCTCTCCAGGTTCGCTGAGGAGCCATCCTGCCCCAGGACAGCACCTCTCCGAGCTCAGCCATGCCTCCTCTGACCTGCCAGGATACACTTCCATCCATCCCACGCCACTTGTCCTTGAGTGGATGAAAGGGGGACAGGTGCAGAGCCCTTCTCCCTCCTCTCCTTTGGGGCATCCCAAGGGCAGCACTGAATGAGGAGACCCAGTCTCCATGCCCTGAGTGCCACAATCTGCTAACACCAGGTAAAGGGGAGCAACCTCCCCAACTGGCAACAGCACAGCACCGGGAAAGGAGCTGGTCTGGCCTCAGATCTAAGGATGGGGAAGGCTTGGCATGAAAAGAACCATCCACAGTGAGAAATCTGTGCTCCCACCAGCATTGTTTTTTAAATGCAGCTGAGGCAACTAACCACAGAGATGAAAGCTGTAGAAATGAACAAGCCGAGAGTTTCACTGCGCTGTCTTCAAGACAGGAAGCGTTTCTTCTCAGATTCACGTGTCTATCAATACATGGACGCTCCTTACAGCAATTGTGCCAGAAAGTTTCCTTTGGCCATGGACTGGGCCTCCACCCTTCGGCCTGAAAGGCAGGTTGTTTTATAACGCTGCGGGGATTGAAGGCAGCACCAAACAAACACACATCATGCCCAGCTCCGCCCGAAGGTGCACGGACCCTCCGCTGATGAGGATACACATTTAGCAACTCAGAACCATCCCTTACGTCAACCGGGGTATCAGAAACCAGGGTGCAAATCCCGACTCCTCGCAGGCACTCCTGCAGGGCTGCTTGCCTCGCGGTCTGCGGGATGGAGGGCAATCGAAAAACCACAAGCCCTGCTACCTTACTGCCTGGCAATNCGGGCGGGGCCGCCGCTCCGAACCGCCCCGCGCCAGCGCGCTGCGCATCGCCGGGCCGAACAGCCGCCCGCAGCGGCTTCGAGCAGGCTTCTTCCTCATCCGTGGCTCTGCACCGGGGCAGTTAGTCTTTTCTTTCTTTCTTTCTTCCTCCCCTCCTCCCTTCCCTGNTCACGTGTCTATCAATACATGGACGCTCCTTACAGCAATTGTGCCAGAAAGTTTCCTTTGGCCATGGACTGGGCCTCCACCCTTCGGCCTGAAAGGCAGGTTGTTTTATAACGCTGCGGGGATTGAAGGCAGCACCAAACAAACACACATCATGCCCAGCTCCGCCCGAAGGTGCACGGACCCTCCGCTGATGAGGATACACATTTAGCAACTCAGAACCATCCCTTACGTCAACCGGGGTATCAGAAACCAGGGTGCAAATCCCGACTCCTCGCAGGCACTCCTGCAGGGCTGCTTGCCTCGCGGTCTGCGGGATGGAGGGCAATCGAAAAACCACAAGCCCTGCTACCTTACTGCCTGGCAATCCCCGCAACCACAGGGCCCCGCCGCACCGTTCCGGGAAGGCACAGACCACCGGCAGGGACAGGGACAGGGACACGGACAGGGACAGGCATCCGCACCTCCCGAGCGCCTGGGAAGGCGGCGGGGCGAGATCCCGCAGCACCGCCCGGCCCCGGCGCGGACAGAGCCCCGCACACGCCCGCACGCCCCGCACCTACCGCGGANTCCTTCCTTCCTTCCTTCTTTTTAATATAATTCTTTTTTTCCCCCCCACAGCAGACGTTACAATGAACCTGATTTGTATACATAAACATCTTCTTATTCATGCTGCTCACAGCCAAAATGAGTAATGATTTCCCCTTGAGCCACCAAGGCCTCACCCGCGTGGTTGGGCCACCCTGTTTCAAAGCGTATGGAGTTTCTGTTGCTTTTTCTCCCTTTTTTGTTGGAACAGGAAAGTGCTGAGGAGTCACTACAGGCTGAAACCATCACTCAGATTTTACAGTAGTCTTCAGCCAACCCTCTTGGCAATCCATTGGTTAGACACACTGTTACTAATTTTTGTTAGATCTTTTAAACAAATATCCATCTACCATCTATCCATTCATAGAACAGT
This sequence comes from Donacobius atricapilla, assembly GCA_013397315.1. Taxonomy (NCBI): domain Eukaryota; kingdom Metazoa; phylum Chordata; class Aves; order Passeriformes; family Mimidae; genus Donacobius; species Donacobius atricapilla. The sequence goes on along the minus strand of WBMY01006224.1, from coordinate 168,073 downwards.
TTGGGTTGGAAGGCCCCTTAAAGACCATCTCATTGCAACTCCCCTGCCATGGACAGGGACACCTTCCACTAGCCCAGGCTGCTCCAAGCCCTGTCCAACCCAGCCTTGAACAATTCCAGGGATGGGGCAGACACAGCTTCTCTGGGCAACCTGTGCCAGGGCCTCCCAGGGCAGAATTTCTTCCTAATACCTGATCTAACCCTGCCCTGCCAGTTTAAAGCCATTCCCCCTTGTCCTATCACTACATGCCCCCGTCAAAGGTCCCTCCCTGGCTCTCTTGTAGGCTCCCTTTGGGAACGATGCTGGAGGTCGGAACGAGGAACCGCGGCGATGCGGAGCAGAAGCAGCAAAGGGGCAGTTTGCCAGCAGGAATGCTCACGGAGCCTGCTCTGCCCTGTGTTTGCTGGATGCATTCTGCCATGCCCTGCACGGCTGGTTCGCACCTACTGCAGTGCTACCTGCAGCATCCCAGCCTGGGGCTTGGAGAACTATTCCAAGTAAGAGAATTCACCAACGCCCTCACCATGTTCACACCCGGCTCCAAAACTTGCTTATGCCATCTCTCTTGTTGAAAGGATAAGTATCCCTTGACAATAGAGCGATTTGCCAAAACGCCTAACAATTAATAACCCGGGTTATCCCTGTCCCTCCTCCCTATCACCACCTCAGTGCCACCCTCACTTGTTGCATCTTGTTGGCTCTCACCAAGGTACCGCAGCCCGGCGCTCTCATTTCACACCCTGAAAACCCACCCCACTCGGGAGTGCGTATTGGCAATGTTATCTCTCTTCGACTCCTAATTTGTACGGGCATCCGCTGGGCGGGCCACTCTTCCAACAAAACACCGGACTCACGAACAGCGACTCGATGCCAGCGGCAGCTGATTGTAAAGAAACCGGGTGATCCAAGCGGGAAAGGGGCCGAGACTGGGCCGGACGCGCCGCGATGCTCAGGGCACGGGGGCGTCGGTGACTTTAGGGCACCAACGGGGGCAGTGCCAGCCCGCGATCCCGCAGCGCGCCCCGCCGCCCCGGCCCGCTCCCCGCCTCC
>WBMY01006224.1:60728-166703 GCA_013397315.1 Donacobius atricapilla | reverse complement strand
CCGCTCCCGCAGCGCCGCTCGCCGCGGGGGCTCCGGCGGCAGCGCGGGGCTGAGGGGCCGCGCCCGGCCGGGAGAGCCGCACCCCACGCTCGGGATGTGCACCGCGAGGGGGAGAATAGCGGCTCGGTGTTGGCGGTGTGGGTGCCTCCCGCCCCGGAGTGGAGCTGTTTGCTGTGGGTGCGCTCCGGCGGGGCTGGGCATGGGGCTGGCTGGTGCCGCTGGAGCGGAGCCTCTGCCGCCGGCTGGGAGGGGAGCCTGGCACACGCTGCTGCCCCCAGATGCGCTCGGCTGACAGCGGCGGGGCCTCATCGCGGCTGCCTGCGAAACCTCCTTTCCTGCTGCTCTGCCCGGAGATCGGTTTGTACTGATGTTAGATAGGAAACTGCTGTTTCTTACCAGTATTTATGTGTGTTCTCTGGTAGACTCTGTCTTAGCAAAACTTTGGCCAAACTAACACAAACTGCCTGTTTGTTTTTCTGTGGGGGTTTTGTGGCTGTTTTCAGGATCCCTTAAGTTACTAAGATATCAAGCCAATTACTTCTGTAGCTATTGTGGATATGTGTCTAACTTGTATAATTTTTTTATCTGTATCTCTTTTCTTTTTGCCTAAAGATCTGATTGAACAAAGATTACTTTATAAGCAGTGCCTATTCATAACAAACAGGAGGAAAGTATATATACTTTAAAAGTAAACAGTAGGGAGTATGATGCTTTTCTTGATTTAATTATGCAGCAAACTTATAAAAGAGTAGTAAATTGGGGTTCTGAGTCTAGATTTTGTAGAAATTAATCCCAAAAAATCTATTCTGTTCTGTTAGTTATTTTTACCTTCACATCCCTGCTTCCAGGCATTCAAATTTATCACATTGGATAAAGTTAGAAACTTTCCCATCATGATCTGAGTCATTCTTTAGATTCTTCCACCTCACAGTTAGTTTATAGAGGTGCACTCATACTTGTTGCTTCCATGCTGCAATTCTATAATGCAATGTCATAATCAAAGTCCACTTCTTGTGTGTAAACTTTGTTAGTTCCTAGGAATATTCCAGGACTCAGGGTGGGTTTTAACAGTATGTCTGCTATGAGGAACTGACTGGATAAGCTGTTCTAAAATAAAGCCCCATGTGAACTTAAAGCTTCATAATAAATAACTTTATTCTCAAAGAATAGCATTGGAAAACTTCTTTCAGAGTTGTTGCTTATTTAGAAGCATATTTTAGCCAATGTATAGAAACCACACATCAACCAAGCTCACAATGTTCACAGCGAAATTTATGAAACCACGCAATTCCTATGGGGTCCATGAAATATTCCACTTTTTCATTAGGGCCACAAATGCAGCAGCTCCAGAGCTGCAGTTGGAATTTGACTGGTGAGATGCCCTGCATTTCCCAGGTGTTACCTTGTCGCCATTCTTAACAACCTGGAGACAGTGTTTTGTGGTTTTTCGGGGCAGGCGAATCCCAGCCTACAAATCCATGCCAAAGTGCTTTAATTGGCTGTTCCAAATTGTCATTCTGTATCAATGCCAAGCGTATCCTGTTTGTTGTTGCATTTACTGCCTGAATGATGGCTCGGAGAGGTTTTTGGGGGGGTGTTTGTTGTTTGTTTGTTTGTTTTTCTTTCTGGAGTATTCTTTGGGAAAGGAGGTGTAGCTGATTTGTTTACAAAGCAATTGTGCTTTATTGGAAGTCATAAAGTGGTTCAATACTTAGTTAACTGTTTCTCTGATAATCAGGCTATTCCTGCTTTCTGTGAGCAAATGGGGGATACCTTTTCCTGGGTAACTCTTCTTTTAAAAGTTGCTCAAAGCTTTAGAAGATGAATTTCTGGAACCAGCAAGGAGTTCATGCTTTCCCCTCGTGTTATCTCACAAAACAAACTAGGTACCCTCACAAGAGGTCTCCAGTTACTGGAAGGAAAGCGCACCTGTTGAAGGTGTTGTGGCATTAGAAATCGACTTCCTGATCCACAGATCCTCAGATTTTAGTGTGTGTGGTGTGCTTTTTATTGGCTTGCTCGTGTGTAATACAACTTGGAACAAACGTGATGATCATCGTAATTTTAATTTCTTTCTGAGTTATGGCTATCTAGAAATGATTAGACGGCAAGCCTAAGGCTGACATGCAGTCTGCAAAAACTGCTTTTTTATGTTTTGTACATAAAAGGTCAAGTCACTGTGAAATCTTTGAGATTTCTGATGCAGATTCTCTGGGTATCACAAATACCCTGAGCAACTGGCAAATTTCACTCGTTTCCAAATGAAAGGTTGCTGCTATTGGTTTTGTTTGCCTTTTAGGGGGAAGAGGAAATTGGGATGGTGATATATTAGTTCCAAATCACACAAGAGATAATAGCCGCTCTAGACTAGTATCATGTAGCTTTGCTTTGCCTAGTTGAGTACCTTAATGAAGGTTAACAAAGATTGTAGTTAATAGGACATTTGAGGAGTGTTGTGTTTGGGTAAGGGGAAGCTAAGATACTTTAACTTCGATGCTGGCAGAGAAACTGATTGTGTTATTTATAACTGGACAAAAATAATACTGCAAAACTCGTCTTTCTAGTTTAGTCTTTAAATACCATTATAAAACTATGTTTTGTCTTACTACTTACTGGTTTGTAATTATTGAAAAATATGTGAGATCTAGTAAATTCTTCCCCCTGAGAAAAAGTGGGCCATATCTGCATTTTTGTGTGTGTGATGGAGTTGGAGGGGGAGCACTTGGAGGGAAAGGATAAGAGTTTGCACTTTGGCTAACTGGAGAACAGACGTGGGCTAAGCTTTGGGGTTTTTGCAGCTTTTTATGCATTACATTCCATACTTGTGGGAGTTTTGTCTCATCCTTTTAAAAAGCCAGACATCCAGCTGCTCCAAGGGGATGATGCCTGTCTGTAGCTATGACTAGAAGAGGCCACAAAATATTTATGCTAAAACTGGATGGGAATTTTCTTTTGCTCTTGAAGTTGAATGTGTCATGACAAAGAATTCTGTTACAATTGTCTCTTTGTAGTATCCTAATCCAAATGGGAGCAGTGGAGAGAATAAATTTGTTTCTCTCTATAGTTAATTGGACTACAAATGTATGTGATTTGTTTAGATGACAAAGTTGGTCAAGATAAGTTCCAGAGGTTCCTCCCAATTGAATTTGTTCTACAGATCTATTCTTGAATAGTTAATGAAGTGTTAAATGAACCAGAAATAATACTCTGAGTATTAACTGCTGGGTTGGTTTTTTTTCGCTCTTGCAGCGCTGGTATAGTATTAATTTTAACAAAAACCAAATAAACAAACCTATGCAATCAAACAAACAAACAAAAAATCCAGCACAAAACCAAGCCCAGCTAGGGGGCAGAGGGAATTAGATTGGTTTAAAGAAGAAAAAGAGGCATTTTTATAAATCCTGTACGTTAACTTGTAGTCATATGGAAATGCAGCAGACTGAGTATGGTTTATGTAATTCTGGGTCCGACTTCTCAGTCTAAGCAATACTTAATGATTTTGCAGCACATATGTTATTTTATTTGGCATATATCTACACTTGAATTCCAGGAAAGTATTTTTCTAGTTAATTCTGGGCACAGATTTTGTGCAAGGCAGTCTAAGACACCTGTGTATATCAAAGAAGAAATGTGAGGGACAGTAGAGATAATCACTTGTTCTCTATTTCCAGTGTTCTTAAAGCCAGCAAAGCGGGGGATAAAAGCACTTGGTCAGTTGTGTCTGCTAAGTAAACTTCCTAGTCTGTCTTTGGAAAACTATGCTCACATACCTGAGCTCCAGAAATGTAAAAATGAAATTCTGAGAGGTCAGCTTACCTTTGTCGAGTTGAATGGGAAAAATGATGGAGCACTGGTGAAGCTTTTGCTTGACTTGCAGCAAGAGAAGTGGCTACTTCAGTTGGGTTTAAGAACAGACAGTTTTGTCAAATGTACAACTTCAGGTGCAGCGATCTCTGGTTTTGTGCCCTGTTGCTTTTTACCAGTAGAGAGTTAGATAAATCCCAAAGAGACTGAGGTTTGTTGTTTGGGGTTTTTTGTCTACTCGTTAACACATTTCCTTTAATTAACTTACCTTCATGGATTTTTATGCAGAAAAACCTTGGCAGTTTTACCTGCACCTTCTGATTAAGGAAACATTTGCAAATGTAACTTTTGAGGGTTGTGAACCACAAAGTATATTTGTTGAACACAGGAGACCTACTGAATTGACTAAGACTGACTGTAAATTCCCTGAAATTTTGAGACAGCTGAGTCACATTTATTAAATTGTGATTGTACATAAATCTGTACATTCTGACCCTTTTCTACAACAAAGAAATGTAGGGAAACATCCCTTGGGTTATTTTCTCTCCAACAGAAAAGAAAGAAAGCTGGATGGTTGCCTCCTAGATTGTACAACACGGCAAAAAACTTATCTGTCATTAAGACTTCACTGTTTTTCTTTTTTTCATACTTGTTAGTCAGTCTTTTGCCAATACTTAATCTAGCAGTTAATGGTGATGAATGACTCTTGCCCAATATGTTCCAAGACTGTTCCTGATTTTTAACTCTTGCTGTTAAATTGGATCCCGCTCCTTCCAAAAACATGAACTTTCTGGTGAAATTACATTTCTTGTCTTATTAAAGTGCCTTAATCTGTTAGCTCTTTAGCTGTGGATCATTGCAAAGGACACTAAATTGTTGAACAAAAAATTGCTCCTTGTTGCAACTTTATTCCTTCTCTTAGCTATAAGCAATCAACAAAGAAAGAAATCCGTGGACATCCCCAAAATGCAAGGAACCTGGAACATTACTGAAAGGAAAATATTCAAGAGTCAGCATTTCATCTGGGACTAATCAGCCATAAGTAGAAATACATACCAGTTCTGTGATCTGAATCTAATAGAACAAAATTTTCAGTACCTTGGGACTTTGACATCTGACTTGCTGGAAAAATGGGGAGATTGATCTCTGCAAAGGCATTGGCAAACTAAATACGGAATGCTTGAAAATACAAGTGCAAAAGAGGGAGAATGAGCAGAGGGGGAAAGGCTTGTTTACGAGGCAAGCAGAGTGGAGAGGAATTGTTTCTTTCTCAAATTATTCCGTTTCAGTTCAGACAAAACTCAATAAATATGCTTTGTGTGAGGAGGAATGTTGTGATCCAGCTTCAGTGCTCATGCCATTAAGATACTTTTCATTAAATCTGGAGAACACCGAGCTTGATTCTTGACTACAGGCGCAGTTTGAAAGATGGAGGTTAATAGTGCTAACGTAAGAAGTTTCTAGATAGAGCTAACTTCCTCTGGGAAAAGGGGAGTTAAAACTATCATTCCAAATACTCCAAAATATGCCTGTGGTGTCACTGAACTGCTTAGCCTCTAAAACATACCACTTAGTCTTCATTTATTTTATTTATATTCCAGCTCTTTACACAATAATCAGGAAATGCTGTGACTAATAATAAAAGTGGAAGTGATACTAATAACACTGAAAATTGCTCTTCTGCCTTTGTGGATGTTGAACAACCAGTTCCACGTACCAGTTTATCAAGGCAGTCTCCACCGGTGGGAGGGAAGTGATAAATATATTGTGTTTTATCTTCCTGCAGTTTCATGCTGTCACCTCTGAAATCTTCAATTTTAAGGTGTTAAGTACTGTAAAAGAGCACTTGTCCCAAGAAAGCCTCTGATGTTTAAGAGGTATTTTTTAAGCAGCAACCAGACATCTGAAATAGTCTTGATTGTGGCGTATAATTGAGGATATGCCTGTGAGTTCCACTGCCAGTCTAGCAAGTTTTTTACAAAGACTGATTTGTGATAAAATGCATTTGTATTTTAGTGTAAAATGGTAATATATGAAATTGTAATGCTGTAATTGGACAGGATAAACTTATACAGTTACATGAAGTTTTGGATAAGAGATTGCTAATTAAAAGAAAGGGCTTAAATTGATTTTAAAATTTTATTTGACAAGGTAGAGATTAACTCTTTTGCTCGTGTTCAACCAAGGTTGAACATCTAAAATTCTAATAACTTGCCTTCCTCTTCAGCTTGCTCTGAAATGGAGGATAAAGCCCTGATGTTGTTATCACTGCTCAGCCGCACTGCCTTGATCTCAGATAGCTCCAGCTTGGAATGTTTTTTCACTTCAGGAGTGATGGCAAAAACTACCACCAAGAGATAAAGATGAAAACAGAAGCCAACGGGCAATAAAACGGCAGAGTTTATGCGTGAAGAAAAGGATAGCAAAACCTATTCCTGACTCTGGAAATTCTTCTTGAATATGTTGTCAAAGTGCTTTGTAATCCAGCTCTTCAAGTCTTCTTTCATCACCTCTTTTCCAGGCTTTTCATTGTACATCAGCAGATAGTACAGTATCACAAACAGCTTCAGGGTGATATGAGAAGTGTAACCATGATTACAGATTCCAGTCTCTTGTTGTCCTGGTATGTGAGCAGGTTATTTATTTAAACAACAAAAAAGATGCTTTGCAAGATAGATACGCTTCCCTAATTGGTGTTTTTTTAACGGTTGGAAATTAAATCCAAAACACTTGAGCTTTTGTGGTCTTCTGTTCTAATCCAAGGTTAAACTTCACCAGACTGAGAAATGAGTTCAGTCTTTTTGAATATACTCACCTACCAAAACCTTAATGAAATATTTCTGAAGAACCATCCATGTATTTAAAAAGTATTTCCTTGTTTGTGCAAATGTGTAAAATCCTCTCAATAGCGGGGACTGATTACTACCAGTACCTTTTTGGCTTTTTTAAAATAAAGGCCTTTCAATTTAATGCATCCTTCTTACAGAGGTCTGATTGTAGTAGTAGACTGCATATGCCTTAGTCTCAAACCATTTAATCTGGATATGAAAGTGACTTTCTAAACTGGGAAGCTGGGAAATCCTTCAATTACTGCAGAGATGTGATTGATATCACTGCTTAAATACCTATGAGTTTGTCACTTCTTTGGGAAGTTCATGTGCACTATAAACATTATCTATTTAGACAAACACTATCCATTTCTTTCTGATGCATCAACCACAAAATGCTGGTACGCTGACCTTGTTAGAGAAACATTTTGGTTTACAGCTTGAAGTAGAGGAAAATGGGATTCACAGCACACAGCTTCCTGTCCCAGTAGCCCCATGCTTGCCGTGCTTGTGTTGCCCAGCGCGGTTTGCAAAGCAGATGCTGTGAGGAGAGGGGCAATAACATCGGCAGTATCTGCCTTAAACACCTGCTCAGCGGTGAAACGTGTTGTGGCAACACCAGAGCTGCCTCTGCGTGAGCCACAAAAATGAGGAGTTTCAGTTCTGACCATAGGCAATGCTTTTCACAGCAATGCTCCATTGTGGTGTGTTATAGAGCAAGTGTGTAACTGCACAAGCCAAGAGGTGGGGTCACAAGGAGGACACTTGGTTTTGGGGGATGTGTGCCTTGTAAGACCCGCGGGGCAGACCCTTAATGAGCAGCAGAATAAGATCTGACCATGTGCAATGGTGAGACCACGCCCACTCTCAACTCCCATGCTAATGAGGAACCACAAACCACGCCCACTCTCACCTCTCATGCTAATGAGGAACCACAAACCACGCCCGCTCTCACCTCCCATGCTAATGAGGAACCAAAAACCACTCAAGCTTCTCATGCTAGTAGGGGATGGTGTAGAACTGACTGGGAGTGAACAGTGTGGGATCCCACCAGCTCTGCCAAGCAGCACAGGGCGCTGGAGGACCAACAGGACGCCACAGGATCCATGGTGGTGACTCTCTCCTGCTTGCACGCTGTCTCTCTCTCTCTCTCTCTCTCTCTCTCTCTCTTTCTCTCTCCTCTTTCCCTTATACACTTAATGTGGCAGACTAATGTTGAAATCGTTGAACAGGCATTTGGTCTCATTTGCAGCCTAATTTGTGCAGGGAACTTTTAACATCAAATCGTAACAGATGCTTCTAACAGTCACGTACAGGAATGATAAATATTTGATTAAGGACGCTGAAGAACCGTGTCCCAGTTTACCAGAGCTGGTTTTGTGCTTCAGGCTGGAGCATGCAGGGCCTACTGACACACACAGTCACAGTGAATCATGTTTGTTTGTACTTGTTGAGCACAAATGCAAATTTATGAAGTCTTGAGCATCATGATTGTGGAATCCAACCTGTAAATGCAGAGAAAAGTGCTGTTCAGCCAGGGTCAAGAGCTACAAGAAGAATTAACACTCTCTGAGGTTTCAGAGAAACTTTGTTTTCTTTGTGACTTTCATGAAGCAGTCAGATAAGTTTACAAAATCGGTAGTTTAGTCTTGCAACGTTGTTTCACATAGAAAGCCCAGTTTTCCTGTGTGCTTAGGTGCAATACACCGATGTGATCTGTGACATTTAGGGAGGTGAAGCCTGGTGGGAGCTATTAGTGGTGCCAAATTCTTTGCAGATGAATATTATCCCCACTTGGTGTGGGGAGTAGGCAGGACAGTCTTGGTCTGTTGAAAATAATTTATGGAAAACTGTTGCTGTTTACCTCTCAGTAGGGTTATCGTCTACTGCTAAATAAATATTTAGTTAATGACCATTGACTGTATCACAAACAAGTGATAGGGAGTAGGACTTCATTTCTGACTGACCCTTGAAAAGCTGTGGTATTTTCCTGTGGTGATTGTAGCTCATGTGGAAGCAGACAACAGTTTCCACAGGGCAGGGTTTGCACGGAGCCGGATTTGTTTGCTGCTGTCTTATTCCATGTGTCTTTGTATGGGATAACCTGCTATGAACTGTGTGAGTTTCAGCTGTGTATAGGAGAAGTGTATTTAGCTGGAGAATTGAATTTTTTCCTTACAGTGGCTGTGCCTTTGTGTTAACTCTGCTACCAACTTCCTTCGCTCAACAAATGGTTTTGAAAAGGGAGCTAAGGAGTAGCTCAGTGGAGAAAGCATTGTTTTAGTTTTTCAGCTGAGGAGTTTAAACAAAGAGAAAAATGAAACAACCTACTTCCATAGCTTTTGCTGAGGCATGTGGTTCCTTACAAATCCTCTAACAAAAATGAAGTTGCGTGCTATCCTCTGTTTGCCAGTAAATAAAAGATAATGATTTCTGCTAACTGAATTCAGTAAGCCCATGCAGACTAACCCCGTGCTCCTATTAAGTACTATTTGGGTACAGAAGTCTGTAAAGATAGCATGAATGGAAAGCTAATTTATATTTGGATTACAGAACTGAAACTTCCATTTCCAGTTCACTGTTCTAGGCTTACTATTAAAAATCTGTGAAGACGCAAGAATAGTGCTATCCACTGCCAGTCCAAAGGCTTTTTCTGGTTTTACACATTGGTTGCTTTCAGGGTCTGGAGTAACTTAGTACAGCAGAAACACTTTATCTCAATTTAAAGTTGGTGCCAGACTGCATCCTAAGAAATGTTATACGGGAAGTAAACAAGATACTGTAAGTCAGTCTGAGTCTGATGTCTTTTTCAGCTGCTTCTTAGTAAAGGAAGGGCACACAAGGTGACTATTCTGTGTAAAGATGAATGTAAATTAATAATTGAACCCTCCTGACACCATTGCTTGTGTTAGAGAGGCAAGTGTAGCTGTGTGGGGTCTGCAGTACCTCTGGAGTTTCATTGCAGTTCTTTCCCTGCCTTTCTGGGTAGGGACAGCTGGGAGAGGAAACCTTCCCTCTTCCTCAATGCAACTGGAGGTTCATCGTGCTGCAGCAGTTACTTCTAAAAGCCAAGGTGACAAATCTGGGAGATCAGCCCTGGGAAGGGTCCTGGATCTGAGTTACAGAGCAGCTACACCACTGCTCATGTTGGTTGGGGATTCAGACTAGGCTGGAGCACAGAACACCTGGATTAACTCTGCTCCGGTTCCTTGTCTGTGTGCCAGCACTTCCTGTTTTTAAAGATCCTGTTTACTGTCTGCATTCCAAATACCCCAGGAAGGTGGGAGGATGGGAAGAAACATGGAAAGAAAAGTAAACAGCATTATTTAAGGTGGATTTTTTATATTTTTTTAGTTATATAACTAGCATTTGTTACTTTTCAAACCTGGTTTCATTAGTTACATTCTAGAGCAAGCTTTTGTTTACATCATCTGTCACTAATTTCTAAAAGCAGAACTGCATATGGAAGCTGACATTGAACCATTAATATTTGCAGCAAGGAGCCAAGTAAGGTTTTGTGGTGTACTTTGGCTTCATGTTCCTCTTGATGTTCACATAAAACAATGTTTGTCAGCCATATGAAGGGGAGTATTAAACAAAAACATGTAATCAGAGGAAAACCTTATTTTATGGGTACAAAATGGCATGTTGCTCTGATTCTGTTGCCAAACTTTAAAGCTTTTGATTAAAATAGCTTGAATTTGGGTGCTGCTCACTGACCTTCAGAGCTCACAGCCTACTGTGGAGGAGAAGCACAGAGCCAGGTGGAAAGGTAATTCTCATCCTGCTACACAGCAAGCCAAGCTAATTGCTGAAATAATGAGTAAGCAGATATGTGAAGTGTAAATAGATGATATGTTGCTTTTCTAATTCTTTATTGTGCTTTATGACTAGTAGTTCTCAATAAATAACAAAATCCTGGCCTTTGAGGTGGAGCTAGAGATGGAATTACTGAATGATTTTGGACTAAAAAGGAAAATTTAATTCGAGGCTTTTCTTTGTTTAACAGAGAGAAAAAGTTCTGCCTTTAGCTGGAAGAAAATGTTCTAGGACAGATATTCTGCCTTTGGTATGTCATGGGATCCCTAGGGAGAAGGCACAGTCGTAGTGGGAGTTCTGGAGGTCACCAGCGACTTGAAAATGCTTCTTTCTCGTGATCCTGTTTTCATGGCTCCCAGACAGTGAGGGAAGCCATAAACACTGTGCCTGCAAGGATGGGGGAGGGCGAGCAAGGGGATTTCAGAATAAGAATTCACAAAGGTCTTTTGGTTCACTTGGAGAGGAAAAAATACTCCAGCAGTAGCAAATCTTTTTAAACTGATCATCTTGGATTTGTGTCAGCTGTTTGATCCTGCAGCAACATAACACACAGAGTTCCTTTTGGGAAATACTTTGTAGTGAGTTCTTCTTTTTACAGGATGACCTCACCATTAATTTTATTCAAAGTATCTGAAAGTCACTAGGAGAATATTGTATTCTGAAAAAATAAGTCTGGATGCCAGATAACTTTGAAGAGAACAACTCTGAAACGTAGCCACCCTGTAGTCTCATATCTAACTAAAGTGCAACTGCTTTTCACTAATTTCTAGTGAGGTTTTGCATTCACAGGAAAGAACGATCTTGTATTTCAGCAGTACTATTATTCTGCAGATGTTGCCAATAATTTTAAAGGGCTGTAGTTCTGTCTAGAGTAAGACAAATGTACTCAGCACTGTTTTTGAAGGGTGGAAGAAATGGGTAACTACAAATAAAATCGGTAGTGTTTGGAAATACTTGCCTGTTTCTGAAGGACACTGAATGTTAAGATGTTTCTGACAGTGTTAAATCCTCCTGTTTGCTTCCCTTGGGCTGCTGTTTGTGATCAGATAAGGAGTTCCGGGTATCTGCTCGTTTTCTGGGAAATAAGGACGAAAGCAATACGTATGAAATAAGACACGCCTGCAGTGCAACAGTCTGCTGTTTTCTATTCTGAACAAAGCAGTATTTTTACCAGTTAGATCTGTGTATGTGAATGTTTTCATGGAGGACAGTTTCAGACATCTTTGTACTAGTCTTCCTGGATTCTGGAAGAGTGCCAGCTTGGCAAACAGGAAGAACAAAAGGACAGTACTGAAAATACCTAGTCTGGGGCAGTCTTACTGTCACTGCACAGCAGGTTTGGACAGCAGCAAAATTAGACAGAAAATTCTGCCCAGTTCTCTTCATGTTTTAGAGTGCCTGATCTGTCTGATGGTGAGAATAAAACATTTTGGCATTTAGAAGGGTTGAAGTGTCCCTTGCATTCTGAAAAGTGTTGTTCTTGTTCCAGGAACTCCTATTTGCACAAACAGCTTCTGTTTCGGGGATTCCACTGTACTTAATAGAAGCTTATTTGGGGTCATACATGTAATTGATAGTTCTGTCAGTGTGATAATCAGGAAAATCATTTAACCTACACATGAGTGCACAGTAAATCAGGATCATAAATTGTTGGATTGTTAAATGAACAGAAGGCAATGCTAGGAGTCTAAAGGAAACTTCTCCCTGGAAAAGCAATCAAATCCAGACACAAATCCTAGCGAGCAGCTCTCCAATACCAAAGATGTCACAAAATAGAAAACGTTGCTACATCCTGTCTGTAAAAACAGTGTAATGGGATTTGTCTTGTGACTGGAAAAACTAATGGACTTCAATTAAATTGTAGCAGTTTGCTGAATGACTCATTCAATTTCAAACGTGGGCTGATAAAATTGTATCGAGTGTTTAGTCTGTCCTTTTGAATGGGTTTTGGAGCGCTGGCTGATGTGTACAGCAGTGCAGATTATTCAGTGCTCACTCACTGCGACGTGTGTACCTCTTTGCATAAGCACCCCATACTTTATACTTCACCACAATATTACAACACAGTGCACTTCTTGCTTCCTTGTATGCTTGCTGCATTTCTTGCTAGTTGGTCCTTTAGAGAGGGAAGAACTTCTTGCAGAGCCTCAAGAGTAGCTGTAGGTACTTGTGCTGATGACAGACTGGCTTAATTATGTGTGCTAAAGCAAACAATAATATTTTTTTCCCCTAGATTGCTCCCCGACCTGCAGAGTGTCTTCATCTGTGGGGTGATAAAATGGTCATAGTTTACTGAAACCAAATTTTCTAAACTTGTAATTTCATCTTCTTAATAAAGAACTATTCCATCTATATCAGATGATAGCTGATTTCTAGCCTATAAGAAAATAGGTTATATAAATTAGCATTCGTATGCTAATGTATCTGGAAGCAAGTAGGAATCTCTATTATGGAAGGTATGTTTATCTTCCTGCTGTCTTCCCTCATGTGTGTTTATTCTTTTTGAATGGAATCTCAAAACTAGAGATGGTTTTGTGCTAGTCCAGATGTCCCAAAGCTTATGGCAGGGGGGAAAATGTTTAAGGTGCTTTAGGAAGGTCAGGGATTGCAGGTGTGATGAAGTGTTCATTTGAAGTGTTTGCATGTCCCCTTAGTTTGATTTGAATAACATCTCTCTAGAATTCCCTCAAAATTACAGTCCTTTTACTGTCGAAGAACATAATTGATTCTATTTATTCCAGGCAGCCTTCCAGATTTGAAAGTGTACACAGAAACACAAGCTGCCAGCTATACTTCAAAACTGTTTCTGTTTACATTCTTGCTTTCCAAATCCAAACCCTGGAGGCGTGCTTACATGTGCAAGTGAAATGAATGTGCACACAGAGTGACTGCGTGCACTGTTCCAGCACATGCCTGTATCCCAGCTTGAAACAAAAGCTGCTGTCTTGGTGCAGTTGCTCTAAAAATTGTAGATTTGGGGATGTCACATTTGGGCCATTTCCAAGTTTTTAAAGAAAAGGTATTGAGTTGTCATTTAAGGTTTGAATTCTTTAAGGAAACGAAGGCTGATGTTTATTTTGAAGAGACGCTTGGCTAAAAGGGTTTACATTTTTGATGTATGTGTGTCCCCCCCTCCCGCCTCTGTTTCTTTGTTGCTGGTTGGGAGGGAGGAAGGCTTGCAGTGGCCATTGTTACAGCTGCTCTTGCCCAGCACTGCTGCAGTCAGGCAGCCCCCAGTGCAGACCTGCATGAGGCTGACTCCATGGGGGTCTCAGGAAGGAGCTAAAGCAACAGAAGGCAGCACAAAAAAGGGGAAATGAGTTGTTCTCTGCCTCTTCCATCCAGTTGGCTCAGGGAGCCCCAGTGGCAGCAGGGTGAGGAGTGAGAACACACACCTTGGGCAGGGCAAAAATAGGATCTCATGGTTCAGAAGAGCCTCAGCAGGGTGGTGGAACTGGAATTAAAAGGCTGCTGGTATAAACTCAGTCTGTGTTGTGAATATTTTACTTGGTTGCTGTCCATCTGTACTATCATTGTGTGTGTGTGGATAGGAGAACTCATATGACTGCATATTGTTTGTTTGGGGGCTTTGTGCTGCTTTTTGCCTTAACAGTGATGTGCTTCTGCCTGTGTTTGCAGTTAAGAAATGTAAATAGGCATGTGATTCCGTGATATGGAGAGGGAACCTCGTTCATGCATTGCCTGATCAAAAAGATGCCATTTAACGTGCGTATTTCATTTTATCTGTGAGCTGAGGATAGTTATCAGTGGTTTGGAGCCCTCCAAGTCACTCTGAATGGTGTTATTTGGGTTCACTGGTAATGTTTTGTAATTGGTAAGCTTCCCAAGTTTGTCTCTGTAAATACACTGTGTGTGCTGAGAACTTTCCATTTCAGCATCCGCTCACTGAGGCTATTACAATGATGAGGGAAATAAAACAGCTTCTTTAAGCACTTTCTTAAAAAGAAGTCAGTTGCAAAGCATTTCTAAATATGCATGAGGTGGTAGTGGAAAAGCATTTTTCTAAATCTGCAGTGGCACTTCAATACTTTCATGGATATTTTTAAAAGCTCAAACTACAACTACAAAGGAGGGATTAAAAAAGACAACCCTATTGCTACTCAGAGTTGCTTAGGAAGCAGTGCTTTTGGGAAAACATCATTTTCATTCTAATGTTTCTTTGTAAGAACTGAAGTGTGGCAAAAGCAGGTACTGGATATACTAGGAAGAAAACTTTTTAGAAAAGAAATGCTAATACAGCAGGGAGGATCACTTTTTAAAAATTTATATATTGAATGTTATATATGAATTTTAAATGTACATAATTAATATATACAGAAATGTATTTTTATATAAATACATATTTTTAAAATTTGCTGAGCATTGCAACCATTGCTTTTCCACAGTGAGAGCTTTCAGGAAGTTGATCCAACAGAAAAAATGTGAAGCTGTTGGCTTGTGGGTTTCCCTTCCTTTCTGTTATTAAGAAAACTGAGATACAGGGGCAGTCCTAAGAGAGTTTGTGGCTGTAGTGATAGGACAAGGAGTAATGGGTACAAACTGAATGACGGAAAATTTAGGCTAGGTAAATGTTAGGAAGAAATTATTGACCCTGAGGGAGGTGAGGCCCTGGCACAGGGTGCCCAGAGAAGCTGGGGCTGCCCCATCCCTGGCAGTGCCCAAGGCCAGCTTGGATGGGGCTTGGAGCAGCCTGGCATAGTGGAAGGTGTCCCTGCCCATGGCAGGGGGCTTGGAATGAGATGGTCTTTAGGGTCCCTTCCGATTCTTAACGTTCTGTGATTCTGTGATGGATCTCTCCAAAATTAAGAGTAATGAATGCACAGATAAGCAACTTCGTTGCATTACAGAAAAATTCAGGATACTGTGTGAAAGTATCAGGATTCTAGTAAAGAAGACCAAATACTTTGTAACATAGAGTGTTCTTCAGTCTTGTCACAGGATGC
Organism: Donacobius atricapilla; assembly: GCA_013397315.1. NCBI lineage: Eukaryota > Metazoa > Chordata > Aves > Passeriformes > Mimidae > Donacobius > Donacobius atricapilla. The sequence goes on along the minus strand of WBMY01006224.1, from coordinate 151,288 downwards.
CAGCAGTTTGTATGTGAAAACACTCTGAACAAACTGGATTTCTTTTGCAAATACACAAATATTGCCTCTGGTGAAGGAAATTAAAAATAGGTAGGGATTAGGAGTGTTTATTGGTGAAGTATCACTGTGTGCCTGCTGGATGATTCTGCTCTCTTTTTGGCATCTCCCCTCACCCACTGGGCTGTAAAACATCTCTGCTCTGTCCAGATTCTGGTTTTCTCATACTCAGTCCCATTCTTATTTTCTCTCTTTCTCATGCTCATTTCCTCTGCTCTAAGATGGCCTGAGCAGCGCAGATAGAGAGTCACACGTGTTCCTCTCCTTTCCTTTGGCTTGGCAGGGACATTCATGCAGTTGCCAAAGGGAACTGGAACCGGGCATTGGCGCTAAATTAAACAAGCCCAACTACAAAGTGTTAGTGGGGCTCAATTCTTCTGTCTCATTCGTGGAAAAAAGGGTTTGTTGTTGTTGCAAGTAGCTTATACTGATCTGAAACAGCTATGGCCAAGTCTTGTGTGTACATGGATTCTTAAAATCAAGTTTAGAGCTTTTAGTAAATATTTATAACTATTATGTAAGTGTTGTTTGAGTGCTTTAGAGGTTTGAGATGAGAAAAAGAAAAATGTATGTGAAAGCATTGGTTTAGCTAAACTTAAAAGAGCTGATGGTTTCATCCAAATCATAATAAATGCTTCACTTTCCAAATTAAAACTGTGGAGAACTCAGCTTGAGATCTGGTTAAAAAATTCTGGAGTAATTAAGGTGTTAGGTATTTTTGTCCCCCTGCTAAAAGTGCAGATAAAAAAAATACCCTCTATTCTTAAGACAATATGTATATTGGTATTTTTCCAAGCTAGTGTGATTCTATTAATGGTTTTGTTTGAGTAGATATTTAGATTCAAATACAAGTTCTCAGGCTTATTTTTATCAAGTCTTCTTTATGAATGTAAAACACAGCCCTGAATATTCATCTACACCTATAAGCAGCCTTTGAACCATTTAATCTAGAATTCTTATTGGTGTTTGTATTTTAAATTTTGACCTTTAACTTTCTGATTTTTCACTCAGGTTTACACGTACGAATCACTGCTTGAAAAGCCTGAAGTACAGAGTTACCCCAAGAGTTAAAAATGCCTCCGCGGCCGTCATCTGGTGAATTATGGGGCATCCACTTGATGCCCCCCAGGATCCTGGTGGAGTGTCTCCTCCCAAATGGAATGATAGTGACTCTAGAATGCCTCCGTGAGGCCACCTTACTGACTATTAAACATGAACTCTTTAAGGAAGCAAGGAAGTACCCTCTCTATCAGCTCCTTCAAGATGAATCTTCTTACATTTTTGTAAGTGTTACACAAGAGGCAGAGAGAGAAGAGTTTTTCGATGAAACACGGAGACTTTGTGACCTGCGACTGTTTCAGCCTTTCCTGAAAGTTATTGAACCAGTAGGTAACAGAGAAGAAAAGATTCTTAACAGAGAAATAGGTGAGATTATCTTTTTTTAAAAAAATGTAATCTGTTTAACTGTTTATCCTCTTCAAAATATCAAGAAATGGGTCGTGTTTGTCACCTGTATCCATCGTGTTTCATAACTGCCAGTTGTTTCATCAAATGTCCAAAGATGCTGATCATAGTAAAGCCAATATTTATAATCAATGAGTTAAACTTCTTTTTTCTGGTCTGTTTCGTTCACCTCAGTTTTGTAAAATGTGTTTATAGTTGCCTGTGGGTTAGAGGGTATCTTTGCTCATCTTTTCTTAGCAGGATTTCGTGTTACTACAGAGCAACACCTGTCATATTGTTTGGGAAGTCAGTTATAATTTATTTTAAAGTTTACAAAATTTTAAATTCTAGATTTAACTAAAAATCCTAAACCACATTTGTGGGCACAGGTTTTAATGCTGCTCTAGCTTGCTTAGAAAGTAAAATTTCAGAAATGAGATTTTTTTTTTCCTCTTCCCCCTTCTGACAAAAGAGCAGAGGGAGAAGAGGGAAAAAAACACCTGAGGCTGGAGATGCAAAGGTGAGACAAATTGTGATATTTTGAATCATCTCTGGAGTAGCTTATGATTTTCCATGATCCACTGAGGAAGCACAGGGAATCTGGCATTTGTTCCAACATCTTGGTTAAGTATTAAATTGAGGCAGTACAAACATACCCACTCCTGTTTCATTGCTAGCAAATGTGTACTGCAGTGGCAGAGACTCGTCAACTGGAAATACTTGTTCTGAGGTACTGCTAATTGTCAAATGATTTAATTGTGACGAATGCATAATAATTAAATTACTTCTGTTTTGTAAAGCTCAACGTGTTCAGGACTTGGGGAGAGCAGTGGTTAGGTAACCGTGCCACACGACAGTTGAAAGTTTCCATTTGAACATTCATGCATAAATAATGATTTATCAAAGTAATCTCATTAAAGTAAATGGAATTGCATCTGAGATTGAGGACCTGAAAGAAATGCACTGTTATTATATGAATCTGTGTCAAAGAGCTTAAATTCAGTGTCTCTTGGAGTGCTCATTGCAGTTCCTAAATATTTTAGGTCATTAAAAAAAAAAAAAATAGCTGTCATTCAGTTGAAAGCGAAGTTTACTGTGGTCCTAATAGCTACCAATAATCCTGCCAGAGTTTGAGAAAAAATAAGATTTCACAGTTCCTCTGGTCCCCTTAGGAAACTCTGTGCTGACTTCAAAGGAAGTTGAGTCCTGGTCCTTTTCCTCCAGGATGAACGTTGTCTGTGAGAGCAGTGATTTAAGGCTTCCACGATCTTCAGGGAATGTACACCTGTTTTCTAACCTTTTCTGTGTCTGCTGAGTGCACTTTAGAACTGTGCAGTTCTTGAATGATATGAAACAATGACATATGCATGTAGAAGCTGGCACATATTTTAGACTGTGTTTTGCTTTAAGTTGCCTTTTTTTGTGACTGATTGAAGAAATGTTTAGCTGTGCTTGTCAGTTACAGTTATATCCTCATGCTGCTCCAACGCTGTAGGTTTTGCTATTGGCATGCCTGTCTGTGAGTTTGACATGGTCAAGGATCCAGAAGTGCAAGACTTCAGAAGAAACATTCTTAATGTCTGTAAAGAAGCCGTGGATCTGCGAGACGCCAATGCCCCACACAGCAGAGCACTCTATGTCTATCCTCCAAACGTGGAGTCCTCAGCTGAACTCCCCAAACACATATACAACAAATTAGACAAAGGTAAGGGCAATATTTGCAGCAGAAACAGAATGTATTTTCTGTGTTTGAAATCAAAGAGTACAGCTGTTGACTTAGATCACTGTTTTATGTGCTGTGTTTAGTACACACCAATGATATCTTACGCCTTAAGTTAGATTAGTTTTCTTGATGGACTCTACATTCAAAGGGATATTTAAAATTGTGCTGTTCTAACTGAATCTGGAAATATAACTCAGTAAATAGAGGTGACATTTTAAGTGGGTGGGAACAGCTTGTTGGCTTTGCAGTTTTCTATGGCATTCAGATATCTGGAGTTGAAATTATTAAATCACTGAGTTACCTTGCAGTCCTCTAATATGAAAGAGTTACTGCTGTTTTCTTGAAGGCCAAATACTCAGTAATATTCAGTTAATTATAATACTATTAACCTCAGGGCTAAAAGTTTGAATTTCCACTAGAGTCAAAAATAACCTTAATGCATCTAGTTCCTTGCAGAAATTATAAACCCTCTCTCAGTTTGGGCAATGAATCTTGTTTACATATTCTTTTAATACTAGAAGCAAATCTTGGTGTTCGGGAGGTGTGGGAGTTGTTTGGTTTGGGGGTTATTTCAGGTTTGTGCTTTTTGTTTGGAAACTGCGTTGAAAATGATAGGCCTGACATTATTTTACATTTATTCCAGGGCAAATTATAGTGGTGATTTGGGTAATAGTCTCACCAAACAATGATAAGCAGAAATACACCCTAAAAATCAACCATGACTGTGTGCCTGAGCAAGTTATTGCTGAAGCAATTAGAAAGAAAACTCGAAGTATGTTGCTGTCATCTGAACAACTGAAACTTTGTGTCTTGGAGTACCAGGGCAAATACATTTTAAAAGTCTGTGGCTGTGATGAATATTTGCTAGAAAAATGTCCACTGAGCCAATATAAGGTGAGTAACGTAAAGGATTTCTTTCCAACTACACCAAAATAATCCAAGTTTGTGGGGAGAAAAATGGTTAGTATTAGGTCTGGCTTTTTCATTAATTTAATCCAAAACATAGGAAATGACAGTGTGTGCACAAATTGGCTAATCCATGTGCTTCAGAAGGGAGAGAGGGGAGAAAAGGTAGTTTGAACTAGAATTTATATCACTCGTGTAATTTTTCTTCTTTGAATGTTTCCCTTTAATGTTAGTGCTAGATTAAAGGTAGATACCTTCAGAAATATCCTAGATTTTTAATGGCAAGAGATGAGCTATGTTTGAATGGTGCTGATGTAATAAACCAGGAAATTTGATCAGATTATAAATTACGAAAAAAACATGGCTACTGTAAATCCTGTCCTGAAGGGGTGGTAACAGAGAAAACTGTTTTCCTGTTACGGCTTTATCGTTACTTTAATAAGATAAAAATTGTAGACTTCCAGCACTGCAGAAATAATTGCTGGGCCTTCCTTGTGCCTGTCTGTCCTTCAGTGCCTGGGTTTGTTAGTACTGGGAGTGTGAGGGACGTGGGACAGAAGAGCATCTGGGCAGACAGCAACATTACCCTGTAGATTTCCTGGCAGGCTGCTGCTGCTTCCTCTTTAGGAATGTATTGTTGTAATAAACTGCTCCCATTCCTTTGGCTAAAATGGTTGACAATCTGATCTTCAGAGCAGTGGAGGAGAGAAGGAGGGGTGGGGGATCCTGAATAATGGGAAAAATATCTCTGTACTCTGGGAGCTGGGGAACAAGTGCAGGCATACATGAATAATTTTGCAGAGTCATCTGAAGATCAAACACCAGACCTATTTGATCTAGCGTGGTTTCTTTGGAAGCATCTGGTCTGCCTTTGCTGTGCCCCAGCAGAACTTGCTCATTAACTCCAGGCTGGACCTGTCCTAACACACTGTGTTTTGTGCTAGAGTTGCCAGACGAAATGCTCTCAGCGCTCAGACCTGAATGGACAGGTGAGGTGTGTCAGGATCAGTGCTGGGCATAGGGTAATGAGCACAAGTGAACCGAAGATGAGCGTGTCTGCTGCTTACCTCGTGCTCCCTGCCTGGGGCAGGCAGAATCAGTCACCTGTGCTGCACTGCAGGCTGGTACAGCCCTTGCTGTTCCAAAACAGCTCAGTTGCTTCCAGGAACAGCTCAAATCCACCTGCTCTGTGCTGTGCCGGGGCTAAGGAGCTCTACAAGAGACCGAGCTGCTGTTCTTTTCAGCTCCCATCTCTCTCTCCAGTTCAGCCTTCCATTGTTGGAGATGTTCCCATCTCAAAACGACGAGGTGTGGCTGTGTGACCCTACCCAACAACGTGTTCAAGCTGCTGGGTGCTGTACCTGCTATCTCCTTACAGGGTGTGCAGGCAGGACATGATAAGCTCTTCCACTTTCCTATCTCCCCAAGTACCTTTAGGTTTCTATTGGAGTCCAGGGCATGTGGAAAACCCCTCAAACTGCCCTGGGGGGGTCCAAGACCCTGCCTGGGGCCCCAGGAAAGCATTGCCTTTGACCTCAGTCCATGGGAAAAACTTCCAACACTCACAGATAAATTGAAAATAACAAGGATTTAAAATAAATAGTAGTTTAGTTTGTCACAGGGTGAAAATTTGTAGTTTTGGGTTTTTAGTATGGAAGTAGATCAGAGCAAGATGGAGAATTTCGGGTGATGTCTCATCTTCTTCTTCTTCTTCTTTGTCTACTCCATTTCCTGCTGTGACGGTGGCACAAAGACATGGGTAGAATGGATTTGATGTAGAAACTGTGTGTTTAGAACAGGTGATAGTAATTGGCACAAAACTGTAAATATAGTACGCTTTTAGAGTTAATTGGATTAGAAATCTTTAAAAACAACCTGGGGCTCTCCATCCATGTTCCTGTAGCTGCTTTCCTTCAGCGCACTGGGACTGCTGTAAGGCCTTGAGATAAGAAATAGAATAAACACCTTTGAAGACCGAACCACAGGTTCCATCTCATCTTTTAAACCCTGGTACGGGACTCTGAGAGACAGAAAACCCCTAATAGGGGGTTGGCGGGATGAAAATCCCGTCAGGTTTCCATGACAAGAGTGTAGGCTTTGAAAAGATGGGATTTTGGTTGTTTCCTTGCAGTACATAAGGAGCTGCATCATGCTTGGCCGCATGCCCAACCTGATGCTGATGGCCAAGGAGAGCCTGTACACGCAGCTGCCCCTGGACACCTTCACCATGCCCTCCTACTCCAGGCGCATCTCCACGGCCACGCCCTACATGAACGGAGAGGCTACCACCAAATCCCTCTGGACCATCAACAGTGCTCTCAGAATAAGGATCCTCTGTGCAACCTACGTAAATGTGAATATTAGAGACATAGACAAGGTATGGCATCGCATGTGGCTTCTCAGCAGCTCGTGGTTTCCCTCCCGAGCATCCTGTTTCGACATTGGAAAAGATTTGTTGTTTAACTCGTTAGAAAATGATTCCACTCTTTTGCTTAAATTGGAGTATTTCATTCTAAAGAATGCACCCATGTTTTAGCATCTGGAAACTTTTCCATACTGCTTAAAAAGTGTGAGTTGTGGTAATTAGCTAAATATTCTCCCTGGTAGGAGCAGTTTGCTTAGCAACTCCAGCCGAGTATGGAATGGATAGAAAAAGAAATGTTGTTACCTGTCTTTTAAGTAATTATGTTTAAGAATATATTACAGTAACTGAGATTGCTTTTGATGAGGGGATGCTATCTTTGTTTATGAGAATGAAGGTGTGGGGTGATGGAGGCAAAAGGCAGGCGTAGTGTTCAGTTCCATTGAAGACATCTACAACCCTGGCTCTCTTTCCTTGGAATTCCTTTCACAATACCTTGGCACAGGAAGAATTGAGAATAAATTCCAGGGGTGTTTTTTGGTGTTCATTTCAAGCTTGTTACTGTATCTTTTAAGAAATAGTTTTGCAATTAATGAGAAAGACCAAAACACTTTTTCTAGAAGGATATGCTTAAACTGTGCTTCACTCCCAACAGAGCATGAATTAATTTGGGGAGTGGTGGGGCTGTTTGGTTTTCATTTTTGGTTTTGTTTTTCACTTGCTGAAAGTGAAAGGATAATGTGTTGTAATCACGGTATGTGTTGACTGCAATGAAAAAAAATGTTTATAGTAACATTTCAAAGACTAATATGGCTGTTGTTTTCAGATCTATGTTAGGACAGGTATCTACCATGGAGGGGAACCTTTGTGTGACAATGTGAATACTCAGAGGGTACCTTGTTCTAATCCCAGGTAAGATGAATACCTGAGTCACTGTAGAGAACCTGGTTTTCAGGGCATCAGAAATGATAGCACTGATGGAGTAAAGGCTTGACTTAGCCATTGCTCAGATTGAGCTCCTTGCTGGGAATCCTTTACCTTAAGTTTTGCTAAAATATATTACATAACTTTATCTATAAATAGCATTAATTTAATTCGAACACAAGCATTTTGTCTTGCACATAATAGTATAGTATAGAATATATTTCCAGGATGTTTGACAAACCATGAAAATTACCTGGAAAAAATAAATCACCTAAATTTACAAGTGCAAAAAGAATTTTTATATGAGCATATATAAACATTAGGGACATCTTTTAGCCACCTGTTCTCATAACTTTAACAAAGAGGTGTGAAATTTCAGCACCAGCTAAGATTAGATGCAAAGTACGTATGCAGAAGTAATTCTTTGCCTGCATTTTCTGACTTCATGTCTTTAATAATAATTTTTAAAACTCTTCTTTTTATCTGTACATTTTCTATGAATATGATTAGGTTTTATAATTGAAGGACTAATAATATACATAGTTGGTGAAAAACAGGCTCTCCTCCTGAGTTGCCTCGAATACTGCTGTACTTGAGCTGATAGTTTAAACTATTTTGGAGAAAAAATCTTGGAAAGTGGTGAAGGTTATGCTTTGAAATCATGGATATAGTCGCACAGATCTGTGTTATATGAAATGAACGCACAAGAAAAGTGAATTAAGGTTTATCTGCCAATTTCTTTATTCTTAGAGAAGGGCTTTCACAGTTATTTCTTTATAAAATTGCTTTCAGCAGCTACAGATACATTGGAAAATTAATGCTGTCCTTGGAAGCTGCTGTCTCTTTCAACTGAGAAAATTCTGTATGACAATCTGCTTAGGGGAAGAAACTGGATCAGAAGTTCCTCTTCAAAAGCACAGCTCTACCAACTGAGAGCTAAATTCTGCTTAGAGAAGTTCATGAAAACAAAATCAAACTATTCCTGTAGAACCAATCTGTGCTATTATTACTATAGTAAATAAAAAAATATTTGACTTAGGAATATTGCTTTGGATTTCCACATTCTATCCCCATCTTGCAGATATCTTTTTATGTCCCAACAGTTCAGGTTTAGTTTGGTTTTGAGAGCTCTTTTTCCCAGTTGCTTTTTTCCCCCGAAGGGAAAACTGTTTCACCAGCTGAACCTTACATCAGTGTAGCTTCTATTCCAATCCATTATCTTTGGGTTGCAGGAATTGAACCCAACATGGCTTTTTAAACAGTGTTGGGGCTAGAAGGCTATTGGGGAAGTTTCCATTCCCAAAAGCAGGGAATGTGGTCAGGTGCTTACATGGGGACCCTTTCTCAGTAAGGAAGTGTGCTCTGTATGTAAATACGCAGTTTAGGAATATAACAAATGCCTTGTGGTTGAGTGAATGATGTCTCCTTTAACCTGGTCTAAATTCTGCCTTTTGAATCTTCCAGATGGAATGAGTGGCTGTTGTATGACATGTACATTCCTGATCTCCCACGTGCTGCTCGGCTCTGCCTTTCCATCTGCTCTGTTAAAGGCCGGAAGGGTGCTAAGGAGGTAAAATACCTCATGGATTTATTGCACTAATGAGCCAAAGCTGCTTAAATCAAGTTTGGGAAGATATTTGGTAAATGCTGTCCTGGCAATGAGTCTTAGTGCAATGTTTGACTTGAGTCTGATTAAAATAGGGGTGTTTCTTTTCTTGTGGGATTTTTTTTTTTGTGTTTGGAAATCAAACAACACAGAAAAAAGCTTGTCAGTTCAGCAGTGTAAATCGTGCCTATGCTGCATTGCCAGACACAAAGACCACTGTTTGTGTTTTGAGGTGGAGGTGCTTTTAAAATCAATTTTCAAAACCTGTGTTACTAACCTATTTATTTTTAAAGGACATTTAATTTTAAAGTATTATTTGTACCTTTAGGGTTGAATTTTCAAGTAAAGAAATTGTGTATTCCTTTAGCATTTAATGCAAGACCTCAAATAGGAATTTCTAAGAATCTGCATGCAACATTTAATTTTTAGCCAGCAGCATCATTACATTGTGGGTTTGAGTGTATGTCAGTTAATATATTGGGTGTTTGTCTATGAGCAGGTCTGTGGACCCTACAAAATGACTTGGGTTAGAAGGGATCCTAAAAGATCCAACCCCTTCCACTTGCCCAGGCTGCTCCAGGCCTCATCCAACCTGGCCTTGAACACTTCCAGGAATGGGGCAGCCACAACTTCTCTGGGCATCCTGTGCCAGTGTCTCACTACCCTTATCATAAAAGCTCATCTTTCTTTTGTCCAATCGAAAAATATTGGCCTCAAGTTTAAAACTGCTGCCCCTTGTTCTGCCACTACAGAACTTGGGAAAAAAATCTCTTTCTCAGAAAAACTTTCTCCATCATCCTGACTTATTCTGGTGTGAGGAAGATATGTGCATGTGTTTACAATTCTTTCGGTATCATTTTGTTAAAGGACTGTCATGACCTCCATTCATAGAAAAACATGGTACAGCTTCCACAACTTGCTTTCTACTAATCTGGGAATGTAACAACTTGATCTGAGGTGAAAATGTTATTTCTCCTGACTCACTCTGCAGTAATCCACAGATGACACCGAAAAAAATCATATTTTAATCTCTTTAAGGAGCACTGTCCATTGGCTTGGGGAAATATAAACATGTTCGATTACACAGACACTCTGGTATCTGGGAAAATGGCTTTGAATCTTTGGGCAGTACCTCATGGGCTGGAGGATTTGTTGAATCCTATTGGTGTTACTGGATCAAATCCAAATAAGGTATTTGCATGCCAGCTTCCCCCTTAAGAGAACATTTTCAAAACATGTTGTATTCTGGTTGCTATCATTCAGCAGAAAAAGTAACTTGAATTCTCTTGGCCTAGGAAACTCCATGCTTAGAGTTGGAATTTGATTGGTTTAGCAACCCTGTAAAGTTTCCAGATATGACAGTGATTGAAGAACATGCAAATTGGACAATTTCACGGGAACTGGGATTCAACTACAGCTACGCAGGGCAGGTAAGGCAAGCTCCTCCTCCAGGATTAGCTATTCAAATATTATAGTATTTTGTACTACTTTCTTTTACTCAGTGTGTCAGTGACTAAACTTCCTTTTTTACATCCTCATTTACTCTAAAATCAAAAAATCAAATTTTTGTTGTGTATTTGGTAAAATGGGCAATGTATTATCTGCCTTTATATTACCAGGGAAGTGACCTAATGCTTCACTGACCAACCAAAACACTTCAAAGAGAAACAGTTTTGCTGCATTTTTGACATTTTTGTATCACTACCTCATGTGTTAAGCTACTTAGTTTAACTTTGCGAAAGGTGCAATTCTCCTCAGTGATACTGTTTTTCTCTGTTGCAGTTTCATGTTTCTAGTTAGGCTTTCCTGTGCTTAGAACTCTTTCCTGTCTGTTTCATGGGCTAGTTATGACCATGAGCCCAGGGAATTTTAAGGGAATTGATGGACACAAACATGGGTGTAGTCCTTTATCTCACTTTTTCCACAAGCAGAACTTGTGCATTACAATTGGCTTTTTGGTGAGGTTTGGAGCTTTCTTCAAAGCACTTTTTTGGATGATGAAAGGAAGTGAAAACAGAAAAGCAGTAAAGCTAAAAATGCTCTTTATTTAAAGCCAAGGCTGTGGAAATGGTTGGTGTGTTTTCTTCTGGAGGCTGGTTCAAAGCCTTGGGTTTGCCCAGGAGAGCTCCGTGGTCTGTGTGAAGAAGAGCTCTGTGGTGGGAGTTTGGCTGTGCCAGAGAGTGTGGAGGCAGCAGGGAGCTTCCAGAGTGGGAATTCTGGGGGTGTTTGTAGCAGTCCTGTCCCAGTGTATCCTGAGCAACAGGCTGGGGCATTCCATTTCTCTTGATACTCAGCAGGATGTCCATCATAGAGTAGCATTTCTGCTGTTTATTCTGACTGAGCAGGGCTCTTAATAAATGCTTAAGGACAGTTGTCTTCTTGGTAAATAACATTCCCCAGCCTCTTACCTGGGCTTCTGTACTCTCAGCTCATTTTGTTCCATCTTGCACAAAGAAAAGATGGTGAGGAGGATAAACTCACTTCAGTGACAACGTAGTTCATTTCTGCTTGTAGCAGTTCTGTTTTCTGTGCTCTTTGGGGAATGTCTTACTCTAACTGTGATTTAGTATTTTCCATCTTCCTTTTACTCAAGCTTTCCTACAGAATTCTACCCCTTGTTTACCTATTTCCATTCCCCCTGTTCTGCTTTTGAATCCTTTAGCTCCTGAGCAGCCCTCAGCAATCACAAGGTGGGGTCAGAAATGACCAGCCTCACTTTGTGCTGCATTGTGTCATTCATCAGATGTCAACTGCTGCTATTTCTCCACACAGCTGATTTTGTTGAAATGTAGCTCTTCTTGTGCCAGCAGTGACTAAAAGCAGTTGTAGAGATCAACGGCCCAGTCTTTCATCTTCTTTCTAAATTTTAATCTCTCAGTTAAAACAAATGGATACAGCAAAATAGTATTGCATGAGGTAGGCTGTAGTGGTTGTTGTGCTGTTAAAATACTGTATTTCACGTGTGTGGTTTGGCAACAGAAGGAGTTGTGTGGAGGGCTAATGTGCCACTGTCTCTGCAGAGTAACAGAATAGCTCGGGATAGTGAATTAACAGAGAGTGACAAGGAGCAACTGCGAGCCATTTGTACCAGAGACCCTCTGTCTGAAATCACTGAGCAAGAGAAGGACTTCCTCTGGAGACACAGGTATCGCAAGTCGAAAAACAAACCAAAGAAAAACCCTTCTTAGCATAATCAAATTTCACCCCATTCATTCGAAATTTGTCATGGGTTTTGCTCCCTTTTATTCTGTGCTGAGGAGTTGGTGTTTTAGACAAGGCTTGTAAAGCATTCTGGATTGTTTGGTTTGGTTATAATCCTGTGGAGAAAAATAAGTTGTTGAATGAGTTCCCATTTTCCTTATTACTGCAGTTTTACCTGCATGGATGGATCCTGACAGCCCCTTGCTGGCAAAGGAAGAAAAAGGTGCAAGGCTGTGGGGACATAGTCAATGGTATCAAAGCAAAAGTGTTGTTTTGTACATGCAACTTTTTCCTCTTTTGCAGACACTATTGTGTGAATACTCCAGAAATTCTACCCAAATTACTTTTGTCTGTCAAGTGGAATTCTAGAGATGAAGTGGCTCAGGTAACATAAAACACTGAAGAAGTGTTGGGTTTTGAAGAAGCTTTAAAGTATGCTATTTTAAACAAAACTTCTGGAAGTTAAAACATATTATGTGTGCATGATACACTGATGGAATAGTTGGACTTGCCACTATGATTGACAGGTGCCTCTGTTCCATAGTTCTTGTTCTTCACCTCAGTCTGGTCTTAAAATTGCTTCTTGCTGGCATTACTTGAATCCCTTTTACGTTGCCAACTTGTCAGTTACAGTTAGATGTGAGGTTTTGTTTTCATTCTTTTTAGAGTGGATAAAACAACAAAGTCAACTGGCAACTAATGCCAGACTGTTGATTGAGAGGACCAGCAAGTAAACAGCTTCTACTCAGATGTAGTTTGTGTCTGACAATGCCTCCTAATGGCTGTGTGTTACAGCTGCTTCCTAACCAGCACAAAGGTGTAACGTGCTTGGCCTTCTTGCCCACAGATGTACTGCTTGGTGAAGGATTGGCCCTCAATCAAACCAGAGCAAGCCATGGAGCTCCTGGACTGCAATTACCCAGACCCAATGGTGCGAGCTTTTGCAGTTCGGTGTCTGGAGAAGTCCCTGACAGACGACAAACTGTCCCAGTACCTAATCCAGCTGGTGCAGGTACTGAACCTATTTTGGCCTGTTTGTTGTCTTGTGTATACTCAGTAATCACAGGGGCTTAAAACACAGCCGAAGTTAAGTTGTTGTGAAAAAGTGGTCCTCAAAAGTGTGCTTGCTTTGTGGGTTATTTAGGAGGAGATGAAATGTTAATTTTTCTGTAGTGCTGTGGTTTTGCTTGTTGGTACTAAATGTCAGAATTCTGCAGAGATGCAAAACTGTTCCACCAACTGGAACAGGCAGCTATTTCAGCTGTCCTAACATATGGGAAAGGATGAGCAGAAGCATCTTCTCAAAATTTTGAGCAAGTTGAGGCTAAAATATTTGGTACCAGTAAAGCAAGCATCAGATGGTAAATTCCTGAAATAGAAGCAGCCAGTGCACAGTTGGCATATATTGTTCAGAGCCTAACGCCTGCAAATATTAATACCAAGATCAGTCATTCCAGAAAAAATAATGTAAAACATAGATGCCTTTTTGTTTAACTGCCTTTAATCTGTATATTGTTCATAGAAATAATGACTGCATCTGATTTTTAAAAATTTTCTCTTTATCATTAACTAGGTTCTGAAATATGAGCAGTATTTAGATAATCAGCTTGTGAGATTTTTACTCAAGAAGGCGCTGACCAATCAAAGGATAGGACATTTCTTCTTTTGGCATTTAAAGTAAGCTTATTGTCATGTTAAGGTGTGGTGGGCTTTCTATTAGCAGTAAACAATTAGTTGTTCTAAAGGTGTGACATACTAAATGTCCTTTCTTATAAAAACATTACCACTTAAAATAAAGATTGGGTTATATTGGTTAAGAGTTTGAATACATAGTTTGGTGATAGAAATCATGCCTTGCAGTTTCAAAAGCTACTTAACAGTACTTAAACTTGCACGTCTTTTTATCCAGTGATGATTATTCTAAAACCAAGGTAATCTGAGACCGCTGAAAGTCTCCCATTGCCTGATGCCCCATTAGTTTTTCCAGAAAACTTTACAAAGAGAGCTAAAGAAAGCCAACAAATTCAACAAGGTAAAGCTTTGAAAAAGACTAGTAAAAACTTTATTTTTACTTCCTCATTAAGAGCTTAATAGCTCAGTCTGCAACATACTGGGTTGTAGCTAGAGGTCACCTAAAAATTCTGTTCTAAGCTGGTGTAATCAGACACAGAAATAGAAGCAAGGCATCCTTGTTGTGCTCTCAGTTTTCTACTTGCCTTGGTATCATCAAGGATGAGGGAGGGGATTGTTTGAGATGTATTTTAGGACTGTATGAAGATGTCACAAGTACAGCTTCATTTTTGGCACCTCTGAGTGGTCTTGTCTCTAAGCTGTAACTGTTCTTCCTCCCTGTGTAGGTCTGAAATGCACAACAAAACTGTCAGTCAGAGGTTTGGTTTACTTCTGGAGTCATACTGTCGAGCATGTGGAATGTACCTGAAACACCTGAGCAGGCAGGTAGAGGCCATGGAGAAGTTGATTAACCTCACAGATATTCTCAAGCAGGAAAAAAAGGATGAGACCCAGAAGGTATCAAAAGCTGTCCTTATATTAAAACTGCTGCTGTTGAGTGACAGGAATTATTTAGCACTGTTCTGTCTGATCAATGAGGAAAGAGTTAACGCTAATTTCAGCAGGTGATACGTTTTCTGGGGAGCTGCAGTATTTCACTGTCTAGCTCTCAAGGCAATAGGACTGAAGTTAAATGTTTCAATCTGTGCAATACGTAGCTGAGTTGTACTTACAGAACTGTGCAAAACTATGCTTGAAAACCAAAGCTAAAATCTGATACCTTCATTTTCATGTAAGTAGTGTTCACAAGACCTGAATGTGCTTATTTATCAGGTACAGATGAAGTTTCTTGTTGAACAAATGAGACGGCCAGATTTTATGGATGCCTTGCAAGGTTTTATCTCTCCTCTTAATCCTGCGCATCAACTGGGAAACCTTCGGTATTGTATCCAGTTTTGAAGTTTGTCTAGATACTTAAATAAATGTTTAGTAATGGTAACAATAACAGTGTTGAGGTCGACTGTTAATTTAGTAAATGTCAGTATCTTCAAAGTGCGCTGAATAGAATTTGTAGCAGAGTAATCCATAAAGAGTAGAGTCATTTCAATCAAATGGTTTAACAAATCAGGGAACAACGTAACCTTTAGTTGTTCCTTTAAGGTGCCAGGAACTGCAGTCCTTTTTCCACTTGTCAGGGGCTCATATTGCCAAAGGAATATTTACAATATTCCCGAAAAACACAACTCTTCTGTTGGTCTTAGCAAATGGTTAATGTAGCCCTCACTAATTTAAGTTTGAGTCTGAAAGTGAAAATGGTGGATTGTCAGTTATCTTTGCATCTTTAATTTGGTGCTAGTTCAGAGTTTGACCTAAACTTGGGGGGAACTTAGCAGTATTAGAGAAACATGGTATAAGAATCAAATTATGCCTATTTCATAGAAATCCTATCTCTTTTAGGCTTGAGGAGTGCAGGATAATGTCATCTGCAAAAAGGCCACTGTGGTTGAACTGGGAAAACCCAGATATTATGTCTGAATTGTTATTTCAGAACAATGAGATAATATTTAAAAATGGAGACGGTAAGAAAAGATAAGTGTAATTCAAAAGCTACATACCTGTTTATTTTCCTAACCTTTTACTTAGTGTTTTTATAAGCTTATAAAGTACATATATTTAAAAAAATCAGCTGAGCAAAGCTATTTTCTTTTGCAGAAAAATTAAGCATAGACAAATAAGTATTTATCTCAGTCAAGTACAAATTTTATCAGTTCTAAGACGCTCAGTCTGTCAAGGTGGAACACAATACTATTTAATATTTGTTCTTTTTACTTGTCTTTAAGATAAAACATGTGTAAACTCTGATTCCATTGTCCTGGTTTTAGTGTATTTTTAAAATCACCACCACAAGTTTATATTCATTTTTTACTATTTAAAACCTGCTTTTCTCTACTGAGGGAACAAAACCTGCACTAACTTGTGCAAACCTCATTACCTTTAGACATATTTAGACATAGTTTTGGGGGGAAAAGGAAAGTAAGATCTAACCAAAGGTTCTGATGTTACAAAATTTGCAAATTTAATGTATTTGACTATTTCAGATTTGCGTCAGGACATGCTGACACTTCAGATAATTCGAATTATGGAAAACATCTGGCAAAATCAGGGTCTTGATCTTCGGTAAGCATTAGAGGTCATTCCCAAGTAATGCTGATCTTAATGGTTTTGGCATTGGTTTGTTCCCAGAGATCGCTTCTGTTTTCCCAAGGGTTATAAATGAAATGCTATAAATAGATATTTTTGTGCATGTTAGAGTAATATTTAACTTTTTCAGTTAACTAGACTACTGGATTTTATAAACATAAGATCATATTTGAAAAATACTTAATTCTCATTCAAGTGGGTCTGAGCGAGCTACATACAAGGAATGGGTACGAGAGCTAAGGCGAAGTAGCCGTGGTGTGGCCAAGGGATTGTGTCTGTAGGTTTGGCTCTGAACAAGGTGCCGAGCCTTCCGCCCTGCTGAGCAGTGACTCTTTGTGGTTGATATCTTCACTTCAGTCCACACAGTAGGTATTGCCCAGTCTGCCTGAGCTTCTCCACCTCCAGACAGTCTGTGGGTGCAGCAGCTTCTGCAGGGCATTCAGGATAAACTGTTCTGCCTCTGGAAAACTGATCCTAGACAGGTTACACCTTCAAATTTGTGTTTGCTGTGTGGTACATTTTTAGGTGGGAGCAAAGGAGCTGCCTGTGCACTGTCTAGAAATCCCCAGTTTTCATTTCCTTATCTAGACAAAAAGACCTGTGGGTCTGTGTCATCTCTTATGGGTCAGTCTTGTCTCCAGTACTGTAATGAGTGAAAGAATTAAGCCTTTGTCCAAGAATCGTTTGCAGAATGGTTACAGTTCCCCGTGTATTAAAGAGTAGCCAGGTACAGGAATCTGCAAAAATACATCCTCTCCCACCTCTTACCACCATTCTCTATAAAGGAAAAAAAAAAACAAAACCACAATGAACCTCTGTCTTTCAGGATGTTGCCTTATGGTTGTTTGTCGATTGGTGACTGTGTGGGACTCATCGAGGTCGTGAGGAGCTCTCACACCATCATGCAGATTCAGTGTAAAGGAGGCTTAAAAGGAGCACTGCAGTTCAACAGCCATACATTGCACCAGTGGCTCAAGGACAAGAACAAAGGAGACATGTGAGATTCCCTGTCACCTGCTTTTCTTGGCCATATGCTTCTTTTTGATGGAAACTTCAAGAGAAGTTCATCAAGTGGGAGATTATGTCCATAATTATGTCCATCTGATTTTGGTTTTGTTTTCTTCTTTGCCTGTCCTTGTTTGCCTAGCAGCTCTCTTGCAAAAGAAAAATGTGCACTTCTGTATTATCAGAATGTCTGAGGGAAGTGTCTCCTCTCTTGTTGGAATAGGTACGATGCAGCTATTGACCTGTTTACACGTTCTTGTGCTGGCTACTGTGTTGCCACCTTTATCCTGGGCATTGGTGATCGCCACAACAGTAACATCATGGTCAAAGATGATGGGCAAGTAAGAGAAGTTTTTCTAAAATCATACCCTAAGGTCATCATAACTTTGGTATGAGTTTGTTTTGGAAAAAAAAAATCTATCGGAACTATACGTAAATCATCCATTTTACTGTGACTTCATTTAAACAAGGAGTTATTAATCTTAAAATACCTTTCTGTCTTTCCAAGCTGTTTCACATTGACTTTGGGCACTTCCTCGATCACAAGAAGAAAAAATTTGGTTACAAAAGAGAGCGTGTGCCATTTGTCTTAACACAAGACTTCTTAATAGTGATTAGTAAAGGAGCCCAAGAATGTACCAAAACAAGGGAATTCGAAAGGTGAGCTTTCTTTCAGGTTTTTGTACCTAAACCTTTTAAACATTTCTTTAGGTTTTTGTACCTAAAATGCACTTTACTACTGGTGACCTTTAATAATTAGACCTTTTAACTGAGCAGTAGTATTTTAATGACTTGCAGTGGTTATGTTCTAGTTCTTCAGTTGTAGATCAGCCATCCTCTTGTAAGTCAGTGGGTAATCTTAGCGCTTACATGACCTTTGTCCATGAAATCTCACTTGAGATTTGCAGGGTCAGCATACATGCGAATAAAGATGGTAATTTTTCATACAGCTGAAATTTCTTTGACTTTACACTTAAAATCCTCTTGAGATGGCAGAACTGCAGCTACTGAGAATTCTTAAATGTAGGGTGTTGTGTGCATCAGAGCCTTGCTGGTCATTCAGCCATACTTGTCTCTCCTATAGCTGCTGTGATATCAGCTCTTCAGCTGGCCTGTGTAATTTGTGACAATGGCCAGAACCTGCTGAGCAAGAGCTTTAAAATAATAACAGGAAAGAAATAAATCTGTTTCTGTAGTCATTCGTAATATCTCTTTCCAGCAATCCAGTCTTTGAGAGGTTTCAATTTCAAGCCTAATTTCATTAGGCTTGTTGATGGCAACGGAAGACAGATTTTGAATGATAGTGTCAGTCTGAACACTGCAATGAAGCTTTTTTGTATTTTTTCCCTTAACCTGGGTATTTCTTATCCAGTGTGATATGATGAATGCCCCTGTTTTCAGTGCATTATTCAGAGTACCTAAAAAGCAACAGCTGCTGCCCTTGTAAAACTACAGGAGAAATGCAACTCTGAAGATAGCCAGGAAAGCACTGATTTTAGCAGTGTATCAGGAAATATCTTTTGAAATCTGAAATGTCAATAGCAGTGACAAAAATGGCCCTGTGAGCTCACATAAATTTGTGTTGAAGAGTTGTAGGAATTGCAGATGGGGTTTAAGACTAGAAAGCCTGTCTTTGGATGTTGTGTTAGTCTGACCACTATTAATCCTTACACAAATGAAGATAAACTAAGTAGGAAAATGAGTGCATCTTCTCGGCTACATTATAGTGCTCATACTAGACTGAGACTGTCCACACCTTTAATGTCTGGTTACCTGTAAAACTGTTTTGGAGCTGAAGCAGTAATATGCATCCAGTAGAGGAATGCACTGAGCCTTTTTCCCCTGGTCTCTTCCAGGTTTCAGGAGATGTGTTATAAGGCTTACCTAGCAATTCGGCAGCATGCCAATCTCTTCATCAATCTTTTCTCCATGATGCTTGGCTCAGGAATGCCAGAACTGCAGTCCTTTGATGATATTGCCTACATTCGAAAGACCCTTGCATTGGACAAAACTGAGCAGGAGGCTCTTGAGTACTTCATGAAGCAAATGAATGATGCTCACCATGGTGGCTGGACAACAAAAATGGACTGGATTTTCCACACAATAAAGCAACATGCTTTGAACTGAACTGACAGCAAAGAAAACAAGAACTGATACCCCGCTTTGTGGGTACTGCACTGTTAATACCCGTTAGCAGCAAAGACTGGTTGCATAGGAATTGCACAAACCATGAACAACATTAGAATTTATGGCAAGAAGAGAAATGAATTGTTCAGACAACTGTTGGAAAATAATGTAAAACAGGGTTTCAGATAGCACTAAAATTATAAACTTCAAAACTTAAGCTTTAGTACGATGTGTGCAGGGACCTTGACAAATTAGAGAGATGGGCAATCACCGTGTATGAATTTTAACAAGGGCAAGTGCCAGATTCTGCACCTGGAATGGGGCAATCCTGGTTGTGTGTATGGACTGGGGAATGAGAGGCTGGACAGCAGCTGTGGAAAGGGACCTGAAGGTCCTGGTTGATGGCAAGTTGAACATGAGCCAGCAGTGCCCTGCAGCCAGGAGGGCCAACCCTGTCCTGGGGGCATCACGGCCAGCTGGGCAAGGGAGGGGATTGGCCGACTCTGTTTTGCACTGGGGCGGCCTCACCTTGACGAGTTTGGGCAGTTTTGGGTGCCACAGTCTAAAAGAAAAATTAAGCTATTAGAGACTGTCCAAAGGAGGGCCACGAGGATGGCGAAGGGTCTGGAGGGGAAGCCGTATGAGGAGCAGCTGAGGTCACTTGGTGTGTTCAGCTGGAGAAGAAGAGACTGAGCTCAGACCTCATCGGTGCTGATCTCTTCTCTCTGGTGATTGGTGACAAGACTTGAGGAAATGGCATGGAGCTGAGCCAGGGGAGGTTTAGGCTGGGTATTAGGAAAAATTTTTTCACCCAGAGGCTGCTTGGGCACTGAACAGGCTCCCAGGGAGGTGGTCACAGCCCCAAGCCTGACAGAGTTCAAGGAGTGTTTGGACAAGGCTCTCAGGCACATGGTGTGGTTCCTGGGGAGTCTGTGCAGGGCCAGGAGTTGGACTCTGTGACCCTGAGGGTCCCTTCCAACTCAGCGTATTCTGTGATTCGATGATTCATGTTATGCCATAAGATCAAAAAGGTAACCTTGGAAGAATATTTCCTTTTCTCATTTGATAGGATAAATTAGAAAGAAAAAGAAAACAGTGCTAGTGCAAATGTAAGAGTCCATCATGTCTTACCTTAGGTCTGGTACAGCAGGTAGAGACTATGCTGGATTGTGAAGAATGGAAAGAGCACTCAAGTGATAGCAAATACTTAAATGCAGCATGGTTTAAAGGGAAGGAGTTTGAAGCTCAAAGATCTAAATACAATAGTGAGAGGACAGTGCCTTTTAAATGTGCTCAGAGGCATGAACATTTCTGGGGTTTGGGTGGCCCTTTGATTTCTGGGTCCGTCATCTGCACAGTTTCTGAAAGCAGTAGGAAATAGGCCCACTCAGTATGGTGTTTCTTCTGCTCAGTATTTTTAGGGGTGCAATTCATACTTTCACAAAGAAACTCCCTATCATACCCAAAAACTGACTAACCTGGAAATTGAATGGTCAGAATTGGGTTTAGTGCAACAGAGAGCTGTAGTGTTCATCTTAGGTTTGCTTTAATCTAACTTGAACTGAATAGATTTTTTTCATACATGTTTTCCAGAACCTAAAGAAAGGTGAGTTATTAAAATTATTGAAAGATTATTTTTTTATAAAGGCTATTTATATAATAGGAACTATTATTAATATATATTCTTTATTTACATGATTTGTCCAATATTAACTCTCTTAATTTTGCAACCCAGTTCTATCTGTCCAAGACTCCCGTTTTCATTAACGTCACTGAAGGTGACCAGACATACTCCTAGGACCAAATTCAGCCCTAGTGAAAGAGGACATAAGTACCAGGGAAGTTGTGGGAATATACCCACTAAAGCCAGAGGTGAACTTGGCCTAAGTCTCTAAAAATTTTCTGGGAGTCACACTTCACATTACTGAAGTGATTTGTTGGCTATTCCAAGAACGCTCATTTAAACCCTCAAAATTTGGGTCTACCATTTCTCCTCTTTCTCCCTCCTTTGGAAGTGGTTGTTGAATCCAGTAACATACATCAGAAGTAGCAATTTAGATTTTCAATATGATCAATAATTAGCAGTTCAGCAGACAGATATGTTGGCTAGCTCAAAGCATGTGGAGTTACCAAACATTTTATAGCCTTGTCTGTTTTGTGCTTGTGTGTAATATATATTTGTAAATCTAGTTCTTGTCCTTTATCACAATTACAATGTGTGCAATCAGTGAAATTGGCACCATGTTTTGAAACTGTTCAGAGTTCCCTTCATTTCAGATTGCCCTTATGCACAACTTCAGGTAGGACTGTTTTTCTAATTCCTAAACAGGTTTTTTTAAAGTTAGTGAAGCCCATAATAGTTCTGCGGGTGATGTTCACCCCAACATTTTAAACTTGCTAGATTGGCAGCACTTGAATTCCAAAGGTTTGGGGCTTTGGGGGGTTCAGCTTGTTCACTTGCAAACACGCACCAAGGTGCCACTCAGAAAGTGCAATACCACGTGTAATATAAAATATGCTGACAGTTGGTGTTAGATTAGAATATAAGCATATAAATAAACTGTACTTCGTGCAGGCTGTACTGATGAGGTAATGAGTGGTTGGCTTCATTTAGCAAATTGTAATATATTAAAAATGTGCAATCAATTACGTTATGAAAGACTTGGGGGATTGTAAACCAAGGCTTTGGCGTTCCAAGACACTTTCAAAGTCAGGATCCTGCAGCTGATTAATGCACTCATGGATACTTGATGTTGTGGGGGAAAACCTGGTTTTGTGAAAACTACAGAAGCTCCGAGAATAGTATGGGAAATGTGAAGTTTTATTTCCTTAGTTCTACAAAATACTTTGGAGTAGTCCAATAGACTTCCCATTGCTCTTTTTATTGACTGTTACATATTCCTTTTTGTTCATATGAATATTTTAACTCCTGCTAAGCTTGGTTGTTTTTTTAGAGCAAAGTTACCCTTGTATGTATTACTTCGCAGTCAACACACAATAATGGTTTCGCTCTTAAAGTGGATTAGTTTCAGTTTAAGTTTAGTTCACAAAATCTGAAACCCTGTTGGCTATAATTCTTAATTTAACCGAGTAAAACTGTTGCACAGACATCACATTAGGTGCTATATTATCCATATTTATCTGGTGTTGAAACAATGCTTTACCTCGTTTATGCAAGAAATGGTCAGCCTTTTCCAGCATGGGTGAAAAGATTAACTCAAATTTATTGGATGTTATGAGGCCAAATTTGTTTGTACTTTGCCCCTTCCTAGCCCTTCTGTAAATATGAGTATAAATGTCTTTTAGTTCAAGCACAGTATTCTGCACCCTTTTTGCCCAGACAGAGGGATGAGGAGTCAGACTCTGTTTCCAGAAGCTACTGCAATTAAATGTTCCACATAAGCTGTAGAAGTTATTATGAGAATCAAGTAGTAAAAGAAAGGAAACTTCGGAGTGGTACAGACATAATACAGTTCGGGGTAATTGTAGCCTTTCAACAGAATTTTTAAAAAGTAGGAGAAGCTCCTGGGCTTTAACCAGTTCTCTGCATAACCAGGATGGGCTTTTGAAAAACATTCTGCCAGTGTTTCACAGAAAACAACAATCCTTTTCTCAGCTTCAAAGTGTTGAGCCCTGATTACTGTATCCTGTCACGGCAGTTCCGTGCTGATGTAACTTCTCTGAGGATAGTGGAGGCACTGTTTGCTTACCCTGGTGGAAATGAGAGGATGTCATCTGCTCCCAGTATCACAAAGAAGATCTGCTAACACACCATGAAAGCACTTGTAACTGAGTCCTAGATTTTTACAGAAATAACTTGGAATTTGGCTTATTTTTAACTATTCCCCCTTCACAGAGATTTGAAAATGCTCCCTTTGTTCTGGGAATCAGCTGCACAAAATACTAAAGTAGTTTATTCTGGGCTTGAATTGAATCTGGGCACCTTGCTCCTGCAGAACTTCCTTGTAAGACTGCCAGAGCAAGGAGCCCAGGACTGGGCCATGTGTTTTATCACAAAGCATCAGGAAATTGTGTTTTAGTGAAATAAAATTTAAAACCAGTAACTTTTTCAGCTGTGAAACTGTGTTTGATGAAATGACAGAACAGGCTGTTGCATATTAGTTTTACTTAGAATTACATTCATTGCTTTCCTAAGAGTAGCATAAAAAGTACCTGTGCTGATTTTATATATGCATACTTCTTTATCTGAAAGGGTGCATTAGCAGTTTTTTCATAGGTGAAACAGACTTCCAGTATAATTTTTAAATTTTTTTTTTCAGAAGGCTTTTAAATAAAACCAAAATTGTAAGTGTTTAAGTATCTTGTGGAAAAGATATGAGCCTGCATATTGAGGACAATATAGAAATTACCAGGTTTTTAAGAATTTTGTATATGATGACCCTGCTGTTGGTGGTTTGGCAAGTTATTTGTGGGTTTTTATGCCAACTTTCCTTTTTCTGTAAAGTATTAAATGCCCTTCAGTGGTCAGTAGCCCATGTTTGTTGACAATTTGAAGGTATTGTCTTTGCTTTGTCATTATATAACTGGCATGTTCAAATGTCTGTTCTTAATAGTAATTATGAATTCCTCCTGTTTTGCATGTCTGTACAGGTTGCAGACCTGGGCTGGACCCATTCAAAAAACAAATAACAGAAAAGCCACTTGAAATTACTATTTTTGTTGATGTCTTTGACATCTTGAAAATACTTCAAGTTAATGAAAATGGTGTGGTATTACAGAAAGAATTGTAACTTGCTGCTTCTAGGATTTTTTTTAACTTCTTTCACTTGATTTAGTTTTACTTGAATGGAAGAACCACACTTGTTTTTTTAAAAACACTATATAGCTGTGGATGTTGTTGCCAATTGTTGAGTCCCAATTTAATTTTGCAATACATGTTTCATACAAATAATGGATTTGCATCTTTTTATTTTGTGCTGGAAGTTGTCTCAGTTTAGGTAAGGTTCTATCAGTCCAGAGTGATGTGTAGCTCACCACCCCTGCAGCTGGTGTTGGTTTGGGGTTTTTCTTTGTTTGGTTTTACTTTTTTTTACATCTGTGTTAATGAAGGGAAGCCAACTGGAAACTGGCTATAGAAGTTCTCCACTTGCATACACTAACCAATCCTGTAGGTGCTCTGCTCTTTGAGAAATCCTGATTTCACTTTATGCTGATACAACACTCACTTCATCAGAATCCCTCTGGATTCACAGCAGCATATGAAGTCAGAATTAGGTTATGTGAATATTAGAGCTCCAGATTATTTATTCCTATGACTGAGTATGAAAGGTTCTCATAAGGAGAGGAATGTTTAGTAGCAGCCCAGTTAAACACTTAACAATTTTACTTTGAAATAGTCTTTATTAAAAAAGTAGCCTTTTCCGGTCTCTAAAAGTACAGTAATCTTGTCTACAGTTTGTTTCATTCTTGACACTTCAGTATTTTTGTTCCTTGCTAGCTTAAGTGTTTCCTCTTCCTACTCTCTTGTAGCATACAGACTTGTTGAACTCACATTCAGGAAAAATCTTTGTTCTTCACTTGCCATACAGTGTTCTGGACTTCTGAGCTTTATGGGATAGACATGAAAAGTCTGAGGTCTTGCTGTGTTTGTGCTCCTGACTAAGCCAGAGGTGAATCCCTCTGTCCCTTCTCTTCTCTCTCCA
The DNA here is from genome assembly GCA_013397315.1 of Donacobius atricapilla. Classification (NCBI taxonomy): domain Eukaryota; kingdom Metazoa; phylum Chordata; class Aves; order Passeriformes; family Mimidae; genus Donacobius; species Donacobius atricapilla. The sequence continues at coordinate 126,059 of WBMY01006224.1, read as the reverse complement.
ACACCCCTCTGGGGCATGCCCAGAGCATAAGAACATCATAAAATATTTGTAAGAGAAGATCAATTGAAGCAATGTTCTGCCTATACTTTGAAGTTAGTGTCCCCACTGGTTTGTGTGTGTTTTAAGTGTCCTTACTGTCACTTCTGTATGTGATGCAATATTCCTGAGGCAGAAGGAAGGCAAAAAATACACTATTCTGTCTTGATTCTTTTTGAAATTCTGGTGCCTGATTCCCAGTAGTTATTAAACTGCTTCAGGAGCCATTCAGTTCAGTGTAACTGCATCCATTTTGTTAGGCTCCTGTTCCAGTAATAAAATTAATCACAGCTAAACCTGACTTAATTGTATTGCTGAAGTTACTGAAAGCCTAATTCAGGCAAAAGCTGGGGTTTTTAAAGAATCTTTATGTCTCTTGTAGTTTAGTTAATTCTTGTGAGCCAAAATATGGATATTCATAGTTGGAATCTCATTCTGCCTTGTTTCTTTAACTATTTTTAATCTATTTTCAGGCTTTATTAATAATGTTCTATATCCTGAATTATCAACTCTCCCAGACTGTCCAAAATTGTCTTACTGTTTCATTTGGGGCTGGGAAAAGAAAGGAATAGATAATTCTTCTTGTCTTATAGGAGCTGTGGTCCAAATTCTTTATTTCTCATGTGAAGATAAATGTGTAATTCATTATCTGGGAGTATCATCCTTCCTCTTTGCCCCTTTCACCTCTTCAAGTATTAACTGTGAATATCCACTACACTACCAAAATCTGCTTCCCTGGTGCAAAAAGGGCTTTAAATATATATGGCTGCGGTCTGAATTCTGAATTCTCAGGTCTGAAATTTTGTAAGTATTGTTGTCATTGTAAATGGCAACAAAACTGCAGAATTTTCACAGAATCACTGAGGTTGGCAAAGACCTTTGGAGTTCATTTAGCCCAGACACCCTGTTCAAAGCAGGGTCAGAATAGAACAGGATGCCCAGGATATTGTCTAGCGGAGCTTAGAGCCTGTCTGAGAAAGAGGAATCCACAGTCAATTTTTTTTCATAATGTTTATATGAAATATCTTCTATTTCATCGCCTGATGTCCTTTCAGTGGGCACTGAGAAAAGCCTTGCCTGTCTTTATTCCTCCCTATCAAGTATTTATGTACATTGACCAGATGCCCCCCTGGGCTTTCTCTTTGACCAGGACACCGATCCCAGCTCTCTCAGCCTCCTCTCCTATCCTCTATAGCCCTTCAAGGACCCGTTCCAGTACATCCCCGTCAGGTTTGTGCTGGGAACGCCGGTGCTGCAGGTGTGGCCGCACAGTGCTGAGCAGCGGTGCAGGGGGAGGCTCACCTCCCTCGACCTGCTCTTCCTAAGGCACCCCAGCGTCCTGTTGGCATTTGGGGTAAATAGAGCTCAGCTCTCCATGCTTCTGTGTAACTTCATTGAAGCTGGGAGCAGTTACCTGTCTGCATCAAAGGGAAAGAAAAAAAACCCACCAGTGCTTCAATTATCTTTTAAAATAACCTTTGAAATAACCACTACTGGGGCAGGGGGGGATGTTGCCGTGTGTGTGTCATTCTGTGATAAAGGTCTGTGGTAAAGTAGGTAGAAAGCAAGACATTTTTAGTAATAATGGGCCAAAAAGTATTTAAGATGCAGCAAGATGCATGTGTTATCATACTGAGAATAGTCTTGCAGTACTTTTAATAAAAAATACCACAACCCCTTTTTTAACCCTTCTGCTGTGCTACTCAAGTAACAAAAGTTTGGCCTATGATACTTATTGTAATTCATGTTCATGGGAAACTGTAAAAAGTCTGCTTTTTATTTATCTTCGTGGTCTGTATCATGCTGTTTATTAAAAAAAACTACTTTTGTTTGGTTTTTAATCACACTTTTGAGTGTTCATGTATATATACTAACAACTAAATTAAAATGATATGGTTGGTACACTTGTGAATTCTGAAGCGAGAATTTAAGGAATATTCAGTCTTGGTGTGTGATTTGGTGTTGCAGCTCTGCCTTTGAAAAAGGCTAGAAGAAAGGAAATGGAAATTGCATACCTCAGTTAATTTGGAGGGAACACAAATAGAATATGCATTATTTAGGGGTGAAAAGTCCAATACGCATGTGGCATTTGTTCTTGTAAACACTGATCCTTAAAATAAGGAATTTTATTTTAGTTTTATACGTGGGCTGTAAAAAGCTGTGACAAGAGAGATGATGTTATTGAAGTGTTTCAGCTGGATGGTTGACAGTCCCTGCTAAATCAATCTGGTTTTGAAAAATATGCTTCATGCTTTCATTACCAAAATTATAATTTAAAAACAAACAATGTTATATTTTTTTATCCAATACTAATTTTAAAGAGTGACAAACATATTTGGGGAAATTACTCACTGGCAGTATAAGAGCATGAGGCTGCAAAGGAGCTCCTGTGAACTTGTTGACCTACTTTGGACTCCAGTTGCTAACTGGGAAGGATTTGAGTTCTCTTGTGAGGATTTCACTTTTTCTTTTGGAGCGATGAGGCAAGTGTCGGGGTTTTTAATCAGGCCCCTTCAAAACCTTTTTGTCCCCAGTCAGCTCTAAACTTTGTACAGTGGTCAGTTCTGTTTCAGGTGACACTGCCCAGCTTTGAGAAGGGCTGTGTTCCAGCAGGGGCTCAGTCTGCACTGGATCAACTTTATAATAAAAGATGGACATCATCATCCTTAGATTTATTTTGAAACTTCAGTGGAGCTCTGGTCTGAAAAATATGGCTGGGGTTTGGAAGTAGGTACTTCAGCAACCTGAACTAACAGGTTAAACTTGTGTTTATTATACATAAGGTGAGTTTTACCTTTCCTAATAACTATGAGATGGTTGTGAGTGGCTACAACTGTGTGTTAGTTGCACAGGATGGTTCAGCTCTTTTTCAAATACAAATTTTAGACTTTCCTGCCATTTAATACCAGGGTCTGATTTTTGTGGTAGTTCTAAGTCTAAACATGAAAAAAATCACAGAAAATTTGCAAAATAATGCTGGTGAAACAAGAAAGATTTGCAATGTGGGCAGTTTGCTTCAGCGTGGGCATCTCAGTAAGCCCTCCTGATTTTACGTTCAGAAATCAGTCTGTCTTCCAACCTGCCTTGGAAAGACTCAGTCTGAAGTCTGAACCCATGTAACAAAAGAGTTAAGAACCTGATGCTAGACAAGATACGTCAAGTAACCTCCTACATGCCCTTTTAAACACTTAACAAATCTACCTCCAGGGGAGGTTATCCTCATGACCTATGCTAGCTGCTTTCATCGAAGAAAGGGCTTACCCCATGCTTATTTTGGTCAGGGTACATCCCCAGTAATTGAGCATCATCAGTGTTGCCCTTTAAACAAGAGTGTGAATGTCACATAGGTTTTTCTGTATTTTTAGTTGGAATTTGTTCGGAGTGGTTAAAGCCTCATCCAGAGCCCTCTCAACATCCCAAGCACGTGGTGGTTTGGAAAACAAGATTCATTTAGGCTTTTCTGTCTAAAGCATTGATAGCTCTGTTTGATGCGTGTGACTTTGAACTGGATCTGCAGCTTCAAAGGGGATCCTCCTCAGATGTTTTTCTTTCACTTAAAGCCTTGTCTTTTTATCTGACATAAGTGGTGTTGGGCTGTGCTGCTTTGGGTGGAGAATAAATCAGTCAAAAGGTACAGAAGATGCTTTGGTCCGCCTGAGTCTGCCTCACAAGCACGACTGAATTCAAAGCAAAGGTTTGGGCTTGGGTTTGGGGTTTTTTTCTCTCCCTTTGCTATGTATGGATTTTAGGTTCTCATCACTGCCCTCCGCTGGGAACTGGGGAAAGTGCTTTCCTGGAAAACATGTATGGAAAACATTTTGGTGAATAGAGGGAGAAGTATGTGGGCATCCACCCACTTGGGTGGCTATAGCCAATTTATGAGACCTTTAACACAAACTGTCCTGGGGAAACCTCAGCAACCATGACTGGAATAAAAAGCAGAGAACAAACTGAACTGGGAGACCAGGAACTTGTTTGATTGGTAACTCAGCGCAGGGGATCATAGACACACATTTATTTAATGTCTGCGGGCTCAGCACTGTGCCAGCAAAAGGACACCTTTAGTTTTGTTTTGCTGTTCACCACCAAAACACCACACAGGTGTCATCATAGGATGAAGCTCTTTCCATCTGGCTCTGAGCAAATCACATTACCCTAAAGGCATATTTCCCGCTTCAGGACAAAGCTAAAGGTAGGATTTTATAGACAGAGTAAGTCCAGTTTCATATGCCAGATAATGAATAAAACTAAGGCCAGAAGCAGGGTATAGTTTCCTTTTTCACTAATCAGTGGAGCAACACCATTAGGGATATTGTGGATTCTCTGCTAATTCAAAACTTCTTCTTAGAACTAGGTAAATTGAGGCTAAGCCAGAGCAAAACAATTCAATGAATGAAATGCTTAGCAAAATTCCACAAGTTATTTTAAGTCATGGAAATAAGGGACTGTAGTGGCCTCCCTCATGTCTTCAAAATGAATGAGATATTTTTTTAAATAGTAAGATGCTGTTTGAAGTGTTCTGCTTTGTGAACCAGTACGATTTGTTGCTTTTTCCTGTGGCACAATAAAAAGTGAAGATGAAATCAGCAAAAAGGGATGTAATTATAAATTTTGAAAAGGGAGAGTTGCTTAGTTTAATTTTCAAGCCCTTATTTATACATATTTCACAGAATCATTTGGAATTGTTAGTTTGGGAAGGGACCTCTGGAGATCGTCCAGTCTGAGGCATGGTCACCTGGAGCAGATAACACAGGAACACATCCAGGTGCGTTTGGAATGTCTCCAGAGAGGGAGAATCCACAATCTCCCTGGGCAGCTGTTCCAGTGCTCTGCCACCCTCATTATGAAGAAGTTTTTCCTCATGTTGAGGTGAAACTTCCTGTGGTTTAGTTTATGGCCATTGCTCTCGTCCTGCTGCTTGGAACCACCAAAACGAACCTGGCTCCATCTTCTGGCCCCTGCCTTTGGAATATGTATGTGCTTTGATGAGGTCCCCTCTCAGCTGTCTCTTCTCCAGATAACCAGGCCCGGTGCTGCAGTCCCCTCACAAGAGATGCCTCAGAGCCCTCCTCACTTTGTGCCTCCGCTGGATCCTCTCCAATAACTCCTTGTCTCTCTTCGGTGTATAGATTCCTTTCTTGCACTGTATATATTTATGATACACTTTATATGGATTCTCCTATACAGTAGCTCTGAGGGACAGCGTCTACATTGACACAAAAATTAAAGCTGAGCTTTGGGAGGCTCCGGCTTTGACATCACCCTCTCATTTGTGTAAAACCTGAGTGCTGACACTGTTGTGAAGCAGGCTTACATGCTGCCTTACANCCGCCGCGGCTCCCCGTGCGGCCTCCGCGCAGGCCGCGCCGCCCCCGCGCCCGTCGGGAGCCCCATTCTCGGGGCCTGGATCCCGCTTTGCAGGGCCAGGGAAAGCCGCTGGAATAGAAAAACCCGCCTTGCTGCCCCGCGGTCCGAGCCCTGGAGAAAAAGGTTGAGCTTTTCGAGCGCGTACCTGGGCTGAGACTTGCGGTGTCAGTGCGCTGTCGGTTCTTCCCTTGCAATCACAGAAAACGGTGAGGGCACTGATACTTCTAGATCATGATATGACGTTATAATCAATGATTTTTCCATCCTTTGAAATAAAATTTTAGTTGAGAAAATAAATAATCTCAGGGGAACATAGTTGACTTGATCCGGGCCCTTTTCCCCCTCCTTTCACCTCTGGTGCATGGCACTGACTACAGAAGATCCTGGGCCCGCAAGTGCTCTTCAATTATGGTAACCCACATCACATTCCTTGTTTGCAGCCTTTTCTTCTTCAAGGCTGTTTGTCCCATATATAGCTCAATTATTTGTGTTTCGTTTCCAAGTATTTTTCTGCTCTCAGGAGCTGCCAAGTGCAGTAAAAGCCAACTAACCTGAGACAAAAGAAAAAGAAATGCATCAGTGCATCCACCTTATAATTCTGATGCTGTAAACTGAAATTAAATCAACTTCTTACGTTGCTTTCTAGCTTCAATTTCCATAGATGCATTCTTTGTAGTATTCATATCACTTGTCTCTGATTCTGTGTTTTTTCTAATTTGTGCTAAAGTTTTAAGTGCTTTAAATTGCTGTCACTCTATAGGTGAAATCTTCTTGAGCTGATGCATTCACTACCTTTGGAAGCTGTGCAGCCATCAGCTTAGCTGCTCTGCTTCCTGATACTGAAGAGTCTAGGATTTTTGGTAAGAGAGCATGACTGTGTTAGTATTTTAAACACTAAAATTTGTTTCTGAAGGGCTCTGCCTCAGAATGTCCTGTTTCTGATAAAAAGGGTGGTAGAGAGAAGGCTTGTAGATGACCCTGAGTGCTGGAGAACCCGGAGTTCTGACTTGTCTTTAAGGTGAACCTTGTTTTGCTCCAGGAATGTGAAACTGGACTTCAGCAGCTGTATGCATTTATTGGATTCTTAAATGTATCAAAATGGGCTGAGGAGCAAGAAGGGGGAGTAGGAAAAAGCTTCTGTGTTTGATATGCAGATTTTCAAAATGCTTGTATTTTTCCATAAGGTTCTGAAAGATAAAGTAGATACAAACAAGACTAGTTCTTTAATATTTTTACTTTACAGTTCATGTAGACTGTTCAAAATGAATGAACATCCTAAAAAGAGGAAAAGGAAGACCCTGCATCCTTCTCGTTATTCAGGTCAGTCTAGAGCTTCAGTTATGTACACTTTAGTAAGTTAATCTTTTTTCTCAGAATAATAACTTTACAAGTCTGGACCATGTAATCCAGCACGTGGAAAAACAGTGACCTGACGGGTGGGATAAGGAATCTTGGTTTGAATGGGCAGCATGCACTCTGCAGGCTCCTTTGTTGGGCCACTTTGAGCCAGTGCACCTGAAGGGTTTGTTCTGTACTCCCTGCACATGGGGGAACTGGCTTTCACTGCAAATGAAGGTGATGCTGCTTTCACAGAGGGGAGGAATTCTCTAAAAGTTGGGGTGGGGGTAGAGAGAGGTGTTCAGCACTGAACAGAGGTCACACTTGTCAGTGTCCTCAGTGGGAGCAGGGACTGATACTCCAAACATCAGGGCAGCAGCTGGAAGGTGTCAAGCACAACAGGAATTCTTCCAAAACAACAAGTAAAAATGTGAAAAGAATTTTGGTGAACATAAAATACATCAGTAGCTGCAACAAGACATGAGTACTTAAACTTTCTTTTTTTGATGTTTTGGTTTAGATTCTTCAGGTGCAAGCAGATACATAGACAACAGTGGCATTTTTTCTGACCATTGCTATAGCGTCTGTTCCATGAGACAGCCAGATACCAACAGAGGTAAGACTATGTTTGGGGGTCTTGTTCTGCAGTTCTGTAACGTGTCGTGTTCCTATTCATAGAAGCAAATAGGATACACAGTGTATGGCAGGTGATTTCTGAGTGTCCTTGTGATCTGATGGGCCTTAGACTGGTGGGAGGTTGTTCAATTGTTACAACTGAAATACAGTTTTCAAACTAGAAACAATGACAGCAAAAAGACCCTTCAATTTTACATTTAAAATGGTGGATAAACCACAAATACTCATTGTCTAGGTAACAAAGTTGATGGAAATTACCAACAATTGCACTGAATTGTACTTGTACCTAGGAAAACAAAAGGCCTTTTTATAAAACATCCAATAGTGGGTGGAAAGTTAGCAGAGTAAATGTGATGGTGGATTTTCAGTTTTTTTATTTTTCTTTTCACTTTAAAAATTATCCATAAAATCTGCAGAAGTTTTAGAAGGTATCATATTTCTAAATGTAATGTCCAAAAATATTGAAGAATATTTTTTAAGTTACATTTTTTAAATGTAACTCTTCATATAAGGATTTTAAGTTTTTTTCTGTATAATCAGCTGACTATTTTCCACTGAAATCTTCTAGACTGAGTTGCTACTTTTTGAATTCCTTTGTTTTTCTCTGCACGTGTGGAAATACTTTTCAAGGTATTTGTTGTTACTTTTTGAAATGTAGGTTACGATGTGCTTAGTAGATAAATTTATACAAGTGGAATAAATAAATAGTAAATAAGATCTCTGACTAAATCAAGGAATCAGGATGACGCTAGTGCGGACAAATGATGAGAAGGAAATGCTTCCCTTCCCTGTGCAGGTAGATTCCACAGTCCTGTGCAGAGCCTGGACACCGATGATGACGGGAGTCCGGTGCACGCCGGAAGCTCTCACTGGAGCGGGGCACACTCAAACCTTGGCATGCACTGTTCAGACCCGAAAAAGAAGGATAAAGGTAAAGGTCAGTGTGTTTGCAGATGAGGTGCTGGGAGGTTGGAGTGCACGGCTGCTGCTGGCTTTTCGTATAACTTCCTTGCTTTGACAGAAATGGTGAAGGATTTATAGTTTCTGGTGTTGCTTTGTTAGCTGAATATACAGCATAGTCTGGCAGGGGAAAAATAGCTGGTCTTTACATTTGAAAGCTGCTACAGCTGGCTGAAAAGTTAAAAATGGGCCCAGTTCTGTAGTGGGTTTTTTTCAACCTTCTATTGTGTATTTCCTCCTGCAGATAAAGGTACTAACAACGGAATGTGCAGAGACTTATGTGACTCACCTATATTCAGTGACAGCCCCACAGAAGAAGAGAAACCTCTAGATATCCAAACGGTAGAAATTTCTACAACAGAAGTGAATGCTGTAGAAGTTCATGATATAGAAACACAGACTGTGTCACCTGAGAAGCTGGAAGCTGAGGATCTTGAGGAAATCCCTCTGGAGACCTGTAAAATCTTTGAGAAGAACCAGGCTTTGAATATCACAGCTCAACAGAAATGGCCCCTGCTGAGAGCCAACAGCAGCGGCTTGTACAAGTGTGAGCTCTGTGAATTCAACAGCAAGTACTTCTCTGATCTGAAGCAGCACATGATCCTGAAGCATAAGACATGTGCAGAAACGCATGTCTGTAAAGTTTGTAAAGAAAGTTTCTCCAGCAAAGTGCAGCTCATTGAACACGTAAAACTACACGAGGAGGATCCATACATTTGTAAATACTGCGATTACAAAACGGTGATCTTTGAGAACCTGAGTCAGCACATAGCAGACACTCACTTCAACGACCACCTTTACTGGTGTGAGCAGTGCGATGTGCAGTTCTCCTCCAGCAGCGAGCTGTACCTGCACTTCCAGGAGCACAGCTGCGACGAGCAGTACCTGTGTCAGTTCTGTGAGCACGAGACTAACGACCCCGAGGATCTGCACAGCCACGTGGTGAACGAGCACGCCTGCCGGCTCATCGAGCTGAGCGACAGCTATAACAGCAAGGAGCGTGGCCAGTACAGCCTCATCAACAAAATCAGCTTTGACAAATGCAAAAACTTCTTTGTGTGCCAGGTGTGCGGCTTTAGGAGCAGGCTGCATACAAATGTCAACAGGCACGTAGCTATTGAGCACACCAAAATATTCCCTCATGTTTGTGATGACTGTGGGAAGGGATTTTCAGGTATGTTGGAATATTGCAAGCACCTAAGCTCTCATTTATCTGAAGGGATTTATTTGTGTCAATACTGTGAATATTCAACGGGACAGATTGAAGACCTTAAAACTCATTTGGATTTCAGGCATTCAGCAGATTTGCCTCATAAATGTACTGATTGTTTAATGAGGTTTGGGAATGAAAAAGATCTTTTAAGTCATCTTCAGATACATGAGACGGTGTGATTGCATTCTTTCCCTATAATCAATTTGTTAGAATTTGAATTAATTTCCAGTCACTGGAATGTGATATTAAACACAATTTTAACAGCAATTGTACATTTCTAATGTTTTCATCTTTGTATCAGTAAAGCATGTATAGCACTTGGTGTTGTGAATTTCCTTGTCTAGGCATTTCAGTAGGAATAATCACATTTACAGAGTGATGGATTAGATTTTGGGGGGAGGGACAGTGGGAGTAATTGCATGTTGTGATACCAGTTCTGATGGTCATCCTGATCTTTCATGTCTAGTGTACAAGACCAGCTCTCCTGAGTTTAAAAAGGCACAAAAACAAAGCAAATACTTAATTCCATGCTTAAATAACCCAATACTGGTCTCAATTCCACATCCAGCTCACGTTACCCTGTGTGGCAGCAGGTCATTGCACTGGCATCCAGCACTGGCCTGCCAAAGATAAGGCTGTTCCAAAAGTTCCCAGGCATGGACATCTCCAGATTCACAGTCCAGCCTTCCTTTCCCACCTCATGCTCCTGATAAGCTTTTTCAATTGTCGTGTTTTTCTCTTGGGATACCTTTTTTATCTCACTGTTCACTGTGTTCTATGTTGAAGTCCCATCTGTGGGACTGTCCAACACATGTACAACATACTCTTTCACATGTGTACTACACGACTCCCACATGATCTTCCCTTTATTTACCTTCGGTTGTTGTCTTTTAATGCACTGAGGAGACACACATTGCTTGGGTTTGGATTGGATCATATTCTAATTGCAAAAGGAATTTGCACTGATCCTGCTGAATGTACAAAATTAATTTCTTATGTAAAATCCTAATTTAGCTCTCACTGAAGTTATGTTGTCAACCTCTGACTAGAGCAAACTTCTAGTAGTCTACATTATTGTAATAATTCTGTATATTTATAATTATCTTTCCACCACTAGTAACTTAAGGAATGTTATTTTAACTCTAAATTTTAAACTTTTAAATACGGGCTTAAAAGACCAGTACATTACAAAACTTCTACTAATCACTGAAGTTATTTCACACATTTGTTCATATTATATATAATACTATCCTGCCATTGTAATTATTGGAAGTGAGTTTTTACAGTTCATTCTGTAGCTCTATTTCCAAGTGGATCCTTGGACAGATAAATAAACAAGAGTGGGATCACTTAGATTATGCTAGATACTACGGTGAAAATACCTGTAAATTACTGGTGGAGTTTACATTTCTTTATTCATTGACTGTAAATTTGTAATGTAAGATTGTCTAATGCAAGCTTTGTATAGAGATAATTAATGTATCAAACATTTGTTGATCAGTGAGATTTGGTGTTACCAGCTTCAAGGTATGCAAGGGTCTTTGGATTTGATTTTTAAAACTAAGGATAAAACTTGGCTGAATGTTATCAATTAATGGAAGTTCTGATTCCCAGAGAAGTATTTCTGGAAAGTTTACGAACCACTTAGTGCTTATTTTGTTGTGGGAGGCAAGACCATTCTGTCACTTTGAAATGCTGATTTACTACTAGATCTTGTGTTCTGTCATTGAAAAGGGCAACCTGAGGGTGTCTTGCTGTATTTTATTACTCCCTTGTATAGAGAATGACAGTATCTGTGGTAGAATTGCTGATTTCCTATTATGAACACATCCTTCCTGGCTGGCTTAAAATGGTAGCAATAATGTAGTTAACAAAACACTAAGATGAATTATTTTCTATATGGAAAGTTAATTTTGCTCACATATCTGAAAGGGGGAATGCTGGTTCTCTGAAAACTCTGCTCCTGCTGATGGCACAGAGGTGGAATGGCACAGCTGAGCTCTGGAGAGAAAGCTGCTCTGGGAGACAGTGAAAAGAAGGAGAAAAAAAAAAGGCATTTAAAAATCGCCCAAAATAAAGAAGGGGGCTTAAGAAGTGTGTATATTTGCATAGAGCAGCATTGTGTCCCCAGCAGGAAAGGTGGTGTCCTGTGCCAGCACACAGCCCTGTGACACAGCAGACTTGCTGTTGACATGAATAACTTCATGGCTGTCTTTGAGTTGGGTTATTTCTGATCTCTAAACTGGGAATCAAAACAATACTCCACAGGAATGTTGGGAAGCCAAACCATTCCAAACTAAAATGCAGCGTCTAAACAGGAAATACATCCAAGGTCATCTTTGGTTGGATTTTATAAATGAGGGACTAATGTTAATATTTTTTTTTCAATACCTATCAGTAAATGGAAGTGAACTCTGGAGTAGCATGTCTCATTTAAAAGGGAACACAAGTACTCTGCTGGCTCCCACCTGAGCTGCATGTTAAAGAAAGAGTTACTAAGTAGTAGGAAAAACAGGTAACGAGTCTGCCCGGAATCTGGAAGGCCGAAAGGCGTGGCTGGTCATGCCAGGGACAGGGAAGGCATTTGGGTTATTCGGGTGGGGCACGCCGGTGGAAGGTGAGTGCTGTGCCCCAGGGCAGCTGCTCGGGGACCGCCGCCGCTCCGGGGCCTCAGCGCTCATCTCCGCCCGCTGCGGCAGAAATAAACTGCCGGGACCAGCGCTGTGCCACGAGTTACGATTTTTCTCCAGAGCACTAAGTATCCAATTCTGGTTGTTCACTGGTACCTGCAAGGTTCAGCTCTTTCAGGAACAGCATTCCAAGCAGAAGCTATGCAAAATGATGAGGTGGATTTTGGTAGTGTTTTGTATTTGAGGAATCTGTACTTAATTCTTTGCTTTTCAGACTTTTGAACCCTTAGTTTCGACGTGTGACACAATTTTAGGGGTATTTTCCAACCCTAACAAATCTCTGTGCGCCAGATTCCTGGATCATGTTGCTTATTGAGCAAAAGACTATTTTTTTTTCTTGTGAAACATTGTAGATTTCAGAACAAAGTTTACATCCCACAAATTATTGCAAGACCTTAAAATACAGCGAATTAGTAATCCTCAAATAACGTGTTCTCTAGCATGCTGTTGTCGCCGATTTTCATGTTGGTTCTGGTTCCTAATCCTCCCGTATGAAATGCAGGAGGTGTCGGCGCTCCTGAACTCCCGGGAGCCCCGGGCGCTGTCGCTTTGAGGGCTGTGCCCGACCCGGCTGCCGCTCCCGCCGCCCGCCTCCATTTCGCGACCTGCCCGCGCTCAAGATGGCGGCGGCCGCCCTCAGCCCGCACTCAACATGGCGGTGCCCGTGCGGGCACGGCGCGGGGTCATGGGAGGAGGAAAGGGAAGTGACGCCCCCCCCCGTCCCGGCGGCGGCGGTGACGGGCACGGCCGGGGCCAGCGGGGCTCCCTGAGGGACAGGGACCGGCACCGGGAGCTCCGTGAGAGACTGGGGGGATCAGGGACTCAGTGAGGGACCGGGGCGAGTGGGGGCTCCATGCGGGACCGGGGCTGAGCCAGAGCTCCGTGCGGGACCGGGCCTGAGCCAGAGCTCCGTGAGGGACCGGGGCTGAGCCAGAGCTCCGTGGGGGACCGGGGTTGAGCCGGGGCTCCATGAGGGAGCACGGCTGACTAAGGCTCCGTGAGGGACTGGGGTCGAGCCAGAGTTCTGTGAGGGGCCGGGGTTGAGCCGGGGCTCCATGAGGGAGCACGGCTGATTGAGGCTCCGTGAGGGACCGGGGCCGCCGCGGCCCCTCGGCCTGACCCAGCCGAGCTGGGGTTCCGGGAGGCAGCGGGGCCGTCCGTCCTCGCTGGCCTGCGGGACTGCGCTGAGCCGCGGGCGGTGGGGAGGCGGGAGCCGTGTTTGGCCAGGGCAAAGCCTCGAGTTCCCGGGACAGATCGCACCCGAGCGGTTCGAGCCTGTCCCCGAGTGTCGCTAGCCGCTCTTGGCGCTTGAGGTGAGGAGAGGAGATCAGAGTAAACAGCGCAAACTGGGCTGACTGCCCTTTAGAGTTCAGAGCTTTGGTCTGGGGCTTGGGGCGGTTTGGTTTTGCTTCTTAATGGCTGTGTGAGCAGTGTAGGGCTTTTAATTAGTTGGGTGTACCGAGTGTTTGGTCACTTCACGCACCTTTCCTTGCAGCTGCAGCATGGCAGAAGCCTCTGTCTCTCCACTGAAGCACTTTGTGCAGGCCAAAAAGACCATCACTGCCATCTTTGACCAGCTGCTGGATTATGTCACTGAGGGAGCAGCCTTTGTGGAAGGTGAGCTTTCTCCTTAAATGTGAGAACCTTGTGCTTTGTTTTGAGTATGTTTTACAGCAGCATAATGTACCTTATGTTATCTGTTACTGTGCTGTTTGTATAAACATGAACCTCCAGAAACAGTCACATTTTTCATTTGACACTAGGGTTTTTTTCAGCTTGTGCTGGAAGGAATGCCTGGCATGGCTACATACCTGAAAAGCTGATTAAGTCACTTGGACTGGCAGCCTGGTCTCCTTTCCGTGAGGGTGAAAGCTTAACCACCCTGGTCCTGTAGTTCTGTGGCGGTTTCTTTTGCACAGAAGGAAGAACAAACAGGTTCTCCCATTTTCCAACAGAAAGGTGCATCAGTGATGCAATGCAGGGAACCACTGGTCACACCCTCAGAGGTTTTAGCAGCATGGAACGTGTGTGGCCACACAGTTGGTTGCTCATCATCTCTGGTGAGCTCTGCAGGGGGAGAGCAGCCCAGCTTAGCTGGTGTGTCCGTGAGAGGTCCTGGCTTTCCTTTCTGAAGGAAACAGGTGTCCCAAGGAACTGGGCAAGTGAGCCTGTCAGGCTGTGTTCACACAGGTCGTGGATCAGAGGTTGGATTGATCTGAAGTGATTTGTGTCGTGATTTCCCCAGTGCTTGTGGCAGAGCTGTCAAATGATAAGGGCTGGTATCAGTGTCTGTAGTGGGGTTTTGTTTAACCACTGTAATTAAAATTCGCAGTTGAGATGGTAATTACTGATTACTGACACCTTGTATCATAGAACACATTCTCTGTATGTGATTGCTCTTCTCTTTCCCCTTTCTGTGTGTAGCCACATGCAAGAACCCAGAGCTTGATCAGATAGCAACAGAAGATGAACTAGCAAAAATACAAGCATATAAAAAAAAGCTGGCGATCATTGGAGAGGTGCTCTCACGGAGACACATGAAAGTGGCATTTTTTGGCAGGTAATGAAATAAATTACCGCTACTTGATTTCTTTTTTTTTTTTTCTAGTTTTGGGAGCTCAGAGGTTGTCCTGTACTCCAGAATGGCTTTTGGATTTCTTAATCTGGTGGTTTTGTTTGTTTAATATATTCTTTTTGTTCTGGACTGTTCCTGCTGAGGGCTTTTTTTTGTGTTTGATCAGAAGTGCTGAAGAACCAAACCTGGATCTGTTCACTTTTCTGTCTCTAAGCAGCTGAAGAGAAGCAGTGATGGTTGCCTGGTTGGTTGTAACATCATTCTGACAGATCTGTGTGATGATTTTAAGCATAGCAGTAACAATGTGGTCTGCCAGTCCACCTTGCTTCAGGGAGATTGATTTTTCTGTGCTTACATTTAAACATGTGGTTACATATTTTTGGAGTGTGAATCTTCATGGTTCTACAAAATTTGTAATAGTTTTGGAAAAAACATGTACAATGGTGGTCTTGCCTGCATTTGGCTAAAACTAATTCAATAATTTAAAGAAAAACTATTAAAAGTTCTGGAATAAAGAAAACAGTTATATCTCAGCCTTGATACTTCAAAAGTTAAAAGTTGAATACAAGCTGTAATGTGTGATGAAAATTTCCCTTTTGCAAAGGGAAAAAGTTCTGAGCAGGAACAAGAGAACTCAACTCTCCCTCTGGCATTTTGAATACATTTGTGAACTGTTGTACAGTGAGCACTGAACTTTTTCTGGAAGTAGCCCAAAAACGAGTTGCAGTCTACATTACTTCTTGCTGTTGTGTAATAGTTGAGCCTCCCGTATTATGGGTGAGGGGTAGCGGGTTGGTGCACAGCAGGACACTGCTGAGGACTCCAGTTGCTGCAGGAGGTGGAGCTGGTGACCAGTTCCTCTCAATGAGCGCTCCCCACTCTCTCCTGGGGCTCTGTACACAAAGCAGCTGGGGCTCTGTGGGGC
Organism: Donacobius atricapilla; assembly: GCA_013397315.1. Classification (NCBI taxonomy): domain Eukaryota; kingdom Metazoa; phylum Chordata; class Aves; order Passeriformes; family Mimidae; genus Donacobius; species Donacobius atricapilla. Next base: position 110,319 of record WBMY01006224.1, on the reverse strand, counting down.
TGGTGCACTCAGTTCAGCACAAAGTTGTGTTTGATGCTGCTGTGCTCTGCTCAAAGTGCTTGTGTTTTCTGTCCCTGCAGAACAAGCAGTGGGAAAAGTTCAGTCATTAATGCAATGCTGTGGGATAAGGTCCTTCCCAGTGGCATTGGCCATACAACAAACTGCTTCCTCAGTGTGGAAGGGACTGATGGAGATAAGGCTTATCTTATGACAGAAGGATCAGATGAAAAGAAGAGTGTCAAGGTACATTTCTTGGATGATTTCATGCCAATTTTCACAGGAACTGATTCTCAAAGGGTTTCTTTTTTAACAACAGTTTCAAGTCCAACAAAAGTATAAGGCTTACTCATTCTGCATTTTTAAGTTCTTATTTAGGAGGGAAGAAGGAACTAATGAAGGTGCTCTGCTCCTCAGTTTTTCTTGGCTGTTCTAGAGAAACAATTAATATGTGTCTCGTAGCATAGCATGTGTGGAGCGATTTACTTTTATATGACTAAGTCCTGTTACTGATTAAGGATTTGGAATGTGTCCTTCATTTGGACTTAGGGTGTTCATCTTACTGAACTGCTCGCACTGATATGTTAAACCTCTGAGGCAAATTGATGATGATGCTCCGTGGCACACAGTTCAGCCCTGTAGGGACCACTTGTACCTCAAAAGAGACTCTTGTCTGAGTTTCAAGGCACAGCTTGTTCTTTAGATGCTGGTGAGCTGAAGAGATTAAAAAAAAGTCACAGCTATTCACCAGAACAAAGTATGAACTCTGTTACCCTCTTCAAGATAGGTCCTGTCCAAGTTTGCTTGAGAACTGAATTAGCCTGGTTTACAGACTTGTTTGAGGTGCATATTCATGTTTGTCTTCTCTTTAATGCTCTCTCTAGACAGTCAATCAGCTGGCTCATGCCCTTCACATGGATAAGGATCTGAAGGCTGGCTGTCTCGTCCATGTCTTTTGGCCCAAGTCAAAGTGTGCCCTGCTGAGAGATGATTTGGTCATAGTGGACAGGTATCTTTTCTGTTTTAGTAAATATTTTCTTAAGGATATTAGCTAGTACAATGTTTGGAAAAGAGATTGGTTTAGATTCAAAATTCTTGAAAGGCTTTTTCGTTTGTAAGGACAGAGTTTGTTCTTTTTTATGTACTGCTTGTCATCACCGTCCTGGCTCTGCCCTTGTAGCAGTTGGAGCAGATAAGTGTCTTGTGACTGAGCTGAAAAAGGGAATAGCTTTTGGCTGAGGATACTCTACCTTTAAAACAAACAGTATGGAAGTGTGAATAGGGTTGTTGCAGCAACAACCTTTTGCCCATTTCCTTTCTTGAAACGCTTCAGACTGATCACGTGAAGTATAAACAATGTGGGCTTCATTTTTAAAAGCCTCTGATAAGAGTTGCAGTACCTACATGGCAAAGTAATGGGCTCAAAGTGTAGTTGTGGCTATGTCAGCTGTGTGTGCCCTGTGTTAGGCTGGCATTTCCTGGGTGTTGATGTGTTTAAAGAATTCTGGAAGTGGTTGCTTTGTCCACGCCAAATGCCCTTATTTCTGGCCACTGCATTATAACTTGGTAGTAGCTTTTCAGAACTTCAAGTGATCTGTACCTGAATAGTAAATCAATAAATACTGAATTGGAGAGTAATTCACACAGGTGTCAGTGAAATTTTTAAGTATGATTTCTTCGAGAAGACAGCACTCAGTGTGTATTCTAATAACTTGCAGTGGATTTTGTTCCATCTCTGTCTTGTACTTTGAAATCACTGGGAGTTTGTTATTATTTTCTTGGGTGCATGATCGTGGATCTGCACAGCCTCTGTTGCTAAAGGTAAAAAGTAAAGGGAAAAGACGAGCATATATTCTGAGAGAGCAGGTACTTGAAAAAGGCAAATCATCCTCTTACTGTTAAATTGAGAAAATCCAAACCAGCAATAATATAGGTGTTTTAAACATGATTTAATGCTTATATTCCACTTGTTTGGGGTTTTTTAAACAGATAGCACTACAGTTTTAACTTCATTTTGGTTATTATATTTGGTTCTTCATTTGGTTCATTTGGTTATACCATTTCTTCTTAAATCGATGCACAGCTGGCAATGTACATATTGCTTTAAACTTGGACTTTATTAATGAAAAAAATACTTTATGAACTGTGGTCTCTTCTAATTAAAATTAGGATCTGAGGAGTGCAGCCATTGTGTGAGACTGTCTGGGTTTCTGATGGACTGCTTGTCACTTCACTTGGCAATTAATTATATGTGCATACTTACTAATCAGAAATTGCATTTTGGAATGAGTCTAATGATCAAGTGACTGATAAATTCTAGATGGTAATTGGCTTGTGCAATGTTTACCTTGAGTTTGAGGTAGGCATCAGCCTCAAGATACAAACCTCTGTAACTTCTTGCAAGGCCCTTAGGCATTTCCACTCTCTTTTTATCAGTTTATAAAAATCAGCGACTTCTTTGCTGTATAAATAAAAGTTTGTGGGTTTTGTTCCCAACAGCCCTGGCACAGATGTCACTACAGAACTGGACAGCTGGATTGACAAGTTCTGCTTAGATGCTGATGTGTTTGTCTTGGTTGCCAATTCTGAATCAACTCTCATGAACACGGTATGATGTGCAGTGATTTTGTGCTACTTCTTCATTTAAATATTCATCAGTTCCATAACCAGAATAGCTGAGACCTTTACAGAAGGTGAATCATTGCACTTAGATCCTGTGAATAGGATTTGGGGGTGGGAGGCAAGAAATAATGTATGTCCCTCACTAGAAAAAGGAGAACGAAGTTTAAATTTCTTACTGGCTTGGCTTTCTCTGCCTTGAGCATCATAATTGTCCTTTCCACTTCAGTTGCATTTTTGATGAATGGATGAAGGAGTGCTTGTCTGCCTTGCAATTTGTTGGCATTTGTTACCTGGAGACACTTGTGTTATCACAGAAATTATGGAACATTTCATATCCAGAAATACTCCATAAGTTCAGTAAAATACACGAACTAGGTGGAGTTGAGTTCCTGTCTTGTTCCTCTTTCAGGAGAGGGTGAATTCCCTTGACACACCTTGTGCTGAGGGTGAGTGCTGCAGGTTCCCCTCAGTGGGCTGCGTTTCTTCTGAAGAAGGTGTTAGCAATAAGGGGTCTGTGCAGTGTGGAGAGCTGAAGATATTTTAGTGCCTTTGTTCTGTAAAGCTCTGTTTCAGGAGAGAGAAGAGTTCTCTGAACCTTGCAGCCTAAATATTGTAGCACTCATAAGAGGAGAACATTTAAGGTGGCCAGAGGAGCTGTTGTGAGAATTAAAATGAAAGACCAGAAATCTGGTGTAATTTTATAGTAATCTGCAGTTTTGACTAAACTAAGTTTTGTAGATGCTGAGCATAAAAGGTTTCTAAGTTATTCCAAGTGTGACTACCAGAATACAGAGTAATGCTGCTGAGAAAATTCTTGATGTTTATTAAGCCTACTGCAGATAAATAATATGCTCTGGTTGTTCTGAACATAATTCTGACCTGAAAGGTCTGAACTTTCTGACTGGTGAGACAATTTTTAATACAGTAAAGAACTGAGTGTGCAAAGACAGTATTTCTTTGCTTTCTAGCAAATTGGAGGAGTTTGGTAGAAGCCTGAGAAAGAATGTAAAAGCGTTGCATTCCATCTTCTGAGCTGAGTCCACAAAGAGTCAAATATAAGAGATGTGATTGAGAAGAAAAAGAAAATTTTGAGAACATTCAAGGCAAAGAGGATGTGGCACCACTGGGGCCGTATCTTCTCTATTATGTCACGAGTGACACTTTCAGGCTTTCAGTATGGACGGAATCTGGAAGCTGTGTACATCATGTGTATAACACAGTTGTTGGGGTCTTTTAATTAAAGGAAAAAGAAAAATTATTTCAGCGAACATCTCACTGCTATGCAGATGAGTTATCCTGCAGATAAAGCTTTTGACAACTATCTTCTCATCCTCCTTAAGCATTGTTTTTGCTTCTTACCGTAACAGGTTTGAGAATACTTGGCATTATTCTGCCACATGACCGGCGATTTTTTTTCGTGAAAACATGATTCTTCTACTATTCCCTCATGAATTCTCCTCAGAAAAATTTTGATTTCTGCAGCAGTGATCTGGTTCGCACTTGCTCATTCTCAGCTGGTGGAGAGTGGTGGCTCTCCAGTGCTGTGTGCAGGATGTCGTGGTGTCCTGCTGCCGTCTGGAGAGCTTTATGGCAGCCCAGGCATCTCTTCTGTTTCAGCTTTGCTGAGTGGGGACTCACTCCATCACTTTACCCATTATGATTCTGTAAATAGCAATAATGGGTGGTAGGTGCAGGCAAGAGACCTAAATGCACCTAATTTTGTTAAATTAAGACATTCATCAATGACTTTTTTTTGCTGTGTCTCAACCATACCTCCTCATGCAGGAAATGTTACTTCTCTGTAACATTTCCTGATTTTCTGATGTTGCCTAGCTGAAGAATAGTTGGGTGATGTATTTATTATCTGGATATAAAACCAGATTTTACAGCTTAGCAGGAGCATCTAGGTGCTTCAGGTAAGGGAGATTTCATTATTTTAGTCAGGCATCAGTGGTTTTTTTTAACTATCTTTTGGAAGTTTTCTCAGTTTGTATTTTTACCAATTTTTAAAGAAAGTTGCAGTGTCTTTGACTTTTAGCTCTGGCATCAGTTTTAAGACATTTGATGACTTTTGAACTACCCCAAGCCTGTTATGTGCTGAATATCTGTGGATTTTAATATTGATGAATTCTTTCTAATTTTTTAAAAACTGGATACATTTCAGAATTTGTTAGAGAAGAATGCTTGACTCTGGTTTGGGTATCTAGGGAATTTTCTATTTGTGCTTTAATTCTTAGGAGAAACACTTTTTCCATAAAGTGAACGAACGACTTTCCAAGCCAAACATCTTCATCCTCAATAATAGGTGGGATGCCTCTGCATCAGAACCAGAATACATGGAAGATGTGAGTGAATTGATGGCTCCTACATGGGTTGACAGTTAAAAAATATGTATTAATATGGAAACACCAGCTTTGTCTTATTAATAAAAGGCTAAGTTACGTGGTCAGAAAATGGAAATAGCCTATTCCTCATTCCAACCAAAAAGCAACTTGAAATTCAAATGATAATATCTGCAGGCAAGTAATAAAATGGGAGACTTCTTTAGCACCTTTTTCCTCCACAGTTAAGCTTGGGTTTTAATCTTTTGTTTCTGCAGTGATGGTACAGCCTGAGGGCACAGTTTATATACATTTATACCTGCATAGAGTAGCTGGGAAAGTGCAGCATTAGTTGGGTACAGTTTGGATCTTCAGGTTTTCCCAGCAGCAGCCAGCTCACAGTGAGAATTATTTCTCGGTGTGTGGGGAATGGAGGGTTTAGCCCAGTAACTGGCTGAGATCTCTCACTTACATAAATACATAAGTACAGTTGTAGGAGGAGGTGTTGTTGTGTCCAGGTCTGTTTAAAGGAGTAACAGCAGCTGCTGCCTCTGTAGGGGTGGCAAGCAGGGCTGACAGAGGGATGCCTCAGCATCTCTTTCTGACTCTGATGCTGTGGTGTGTTGATGGCTCAGTTTTTGCCTTTCTTTCCTGAGCTTTTTCCCTTTCCCTTAGGTGCGGAGGCAGCACATGGAGCGCTGCCTGACTTTCCTGGTCGATGAGCTCAAAGTTATTGATCCTGTAGAAGCAAGGAATCGCATCTTCTTCGTTTCAGCAAAAGAAGTTCTGAGTGCCAGGAGACAAAAGGCCCAAGGAATGCCAGAGGGTGGTGCGTAGGAATTCCTGTTTTTCCTCAAATACAGAGAAGCTCTATAAAACCCAATCTGTGTTTTTAAGGTGCAGTCCCTGCTCTGAGGTACTGCGGTCTCCCTTATGGTCTGTTGTTTCACAGGTGGAGCACTTGCTGAAGGATTTCAAACAAGATTCCAGGAATTTCAACAGTTTGAGCAGATATTTGAGGTACTTATGATGGGCTTTAGACTGCCTGTTTTTTTAGTGTAACGGTAGCTTTTTCTTATGCTTAGCTTAATTATACTGAGCATTACCTGTATTAGCAAGTGGAGGAGTGTAAGGTATTTAAACCATCTGCAGCTTTGCCTTTTCTGTGGGTTCTGTTCAAACCTTCTCACCTTGAGTAGCAGGTAGTAGTTGGAAAGGAGAATTGCGTCAGTGAAGGAAGGGACCAAAACTCATGTTTTGATATCTGAAGACCAGTATAATTTGTGTAAAAAGAAATTGTAGTCTTGAAACTTGTGTATCACTTACAGCCATGTGCTGGTGAACGTTTGCAGTAAGAAATTCAGTTTCATCAATGTAAATCTGAAAGTTTGCTTTCATTTCTAAAGCCAGAGTTTTGAATTTATCACCATTATGTACCTCTTAGCTCTGTTACTCTGAGCATTAACACTCACCTTGCATCCTTTGTGCTGTACAGAATCCACCCTCCCACCTCAGCTCAGCCATGTGTTGGAGTTCACAGTTTCTACAGAAGTAGGACTGCCTAGACAGCTGAGTGGTTTCTTTGTGATGGGATCCATTTGACTTGCTGAATTTGATAACTTTGGGTATCCCTCAGTGGTTTTGTATATGAGTATTTTTAAAAAAACATCAAACTGCCTCTGAAAAGTATCTGTTCTTGCATTACAACAAACCCATTTAGCAAATCTGAATTATGTAGTGCTGTTTGTATATCAGGAAGGTTTTAAAATAATAGTTTGATTCGGTCTTGGCATAAGAAAGAAAATGTCAGACTAAATTTAATCCTTATCCACGCTCATATGATGGGTGACTGAAATGTTCAAATGATGGGTTTAGGGCACTGGCAGGGCCTGGCTCCATGGGACATGACATTTCTTGTGTCTCTAGCTGTGGTCAAACCTGCATGTTTTTTACAATTTTCGTCCTCAGAACCGTAGTAAGAAACTTTGAGCCAGCAGGAGAAAAGTGGAAATTGAGCTTCTAAATCACTTATTGTTCTTTATTGTATTTTGCCATCTGCTGTGCCCAAAGCTTTTTTGACAAAATCTCTTACAGTTAAGCGCTCAGTGCTTAGAATATTTCAATATGAAGATGGATGGATGACTTACTAAATGATGTGACGCTGTGAGTGCTCAGCACATCCGTAAATCAGTTGTCACAGACTCACGTTGGCCACCACAATGAGAAACAGGAATTTTTTTGTTACAGGATCACAACCATGACAAGTTTCTGTGACAGAGGCTGGGACAAGGGACAATTCTGTGACAGTACTGCATGGCCTTAATTCAACCTTTTTTCTTCTTTCACAATGTATTACATTTGCTGCACACCTGACTCCAACAGTGAGAGTGGATTCTGTAGGTTTTTTTCCTGCTCAGCTGTGTTTCATCCTAAAGTCATTTTTAATGGCTTTGAATAGGGCTGTGATCCCATCATTTAAGGAGAATGACAACTGTGCTGAGTTAAGATTGCCAAAGCAATTTAATTTTGAGCACTTGCTGCTGCAGCCTCTTTCGCATTCAGGTTTCGTGGCAGTTTCCTAAGTTACAGTGGCAGTTTCTGTGCTTTAAAACAAGGCTGGGACTGAAATGGTTTTGCAGGTCTGAAGTCTCCAGACCTAATACCTGAGCTGATAAAGTAGCTGACATCAGCGTACTGTTGTCATCAGTTCTGCTGGCCAGCTCTAGGCTCTGTATTAATGAGGAATCTCAGGCTGCAGGGAAAACTTTCTGTGTGAAATCCTCACTGATAGCGTGCCTTGTGCACTGCCAGACCAAACTCAGATGCTGTACAGCCCTGAGTACAGCCTCAGCACTTCTGCCTAGAGCACTTTGCAGTTACTGTGTTTCCTGACAGAGGAGCTGCAAGTCCCAGCGTCTTGGATTACACTCCAGTGTGTGAAGTGGAGGGGATGAGAGCTCAGATGCTTCTGTCTGTCCTCATCCAACACTGACTCCTCCCCTGCCCCAGTCTGTCTTGCCTTTAGCTCCTTGTCCTGTGCAGGTACCCTCCTCAGACTTCCCAAACATCTCTCACTTTTTTGTCCAGCTCACATCTCTCAGTAATCTGTCACCTCACAGACCTGTCCACATGTGCCTTGTTTCCCCTGACTGTATCTGCTGGGTTTGCTCTTCCTGGATTCTCTCTCCCTGCTTTTGTCTTCACTAAAATTGGACAGCTTTTCCCTCTTCTCCTTATGGGCTGAGAAGGGGAACTGTTACTTCTCCAGTACTTCCATGTTCCTGATTTAGTATCAGTTCCCTGATGGGAGAGCCTGTTCATTCCAGGACTTGTCTGAGCTCAGAATAGATACAATCTTTTAAAAAAAATCCAGAAACAACTCACCGGTGCTACTTAGTTGTGGTATGAGAAAAAATGGGACTATTTTTGAAAGGCTTGTAAGATTTATATAGACTTTTGTTTGAGGACAAGAATCATTGTCAAACTAGATGAAACATGTTTGTCTGCAAAGCACAGGGTGGTTGAAGTTGCTAAAACAAAAACTAGTTCAGGCATTACTAGAAGCTCTTGTAAGCAGTGGGGAAATTAAGATTTTAGAGATTCACGTAGTAGCTTTAAAAAGTGATGCTACTATGTATGTCAGCTGTATTGAAACAAAGGAAAGGAGAGAGGCAGTCTTAAAGCACTGAATTCTTGGATCAGTTCTGAATTTTTATATTGGGGCATAATAGAAAGTAATCAGTATATTTGCTGAAATTTTACAGTGATGTACAGCAAAGAAGTGCCTGGGCCTTGCACTGTGTGCAGTATTGCCTAGAGGATATGTATGTTTATCCTACATAAAACCAGCCCCACCGTACCTTAGGTTGGGGTGCTTCTCAAGTTTCTCAAAACTGCAGCAGCAGAAGTGGTGTGGGAAGCAGTGGAGGGGGGAGCAGGCTGGAGGAGTTCTCCTGGCTCTAGAGGGGAGTGAGGGCAGAGCTGGAATGAGGCAGCTGCTGCAGAGCCCTTTCCCACCTCTGCCTGGGGATGGAGGTTGGAACCGGTTGGGCACTTATCCACTGTCCTGTGCTACTGGCAGTGGGCTGGGAGGTACCTGGTTTTGGTTAGACTGTTGAAACACAGTTTATCTGTTTCAGTAAATACTTAGGTACAGACTAACAGCAAAACTGCTGCTGTCCCCCTCTTATCTTTCCCCATTGTTTAACTAACCTTTGTGTTTTTCCTAGTGCTCTAACTTGGATTTTCTGATTGTGTTGTGAGTGATTGTCATCCTTTTATCTACCACATACTAACGTTGGGAAGACTCTGCTCTGTGCCTAGTCTAGCTCTTACAATGTGCTGATATTTAAGAAACTCTGGCCTTTCATTGCTGATTTCTAGATCTGCTTCATCGAGGAACAGGGACTATTTTACTCATTTTGTTTATTTTGTTTTCATCTATTATTTTTAGACAGACGAAATTTGTAAGTACAGCATATGCTGAGGTCATAGGGAAGTCTTCTAAAAGCAATCTAAGCCTGTGCCATGAAAGGTGAATCCACAGATGGAGAACAGTTTAAAAATCCCATCAACCTGTTTTAAGGAGACCAGCTGCTCACTTTCTTCCCCTCAAACACAAGAGCTCTTCAGTCACTGTCCTGTATTTCTGAATTGCTGTTCAATAATTAAGATTGATTAGAAATTGTATTGTTAGAGCATTTTCTACTTCCTCATTTAACGCTTCAATAATACACAAACAAGCTGGTATTTTAAGGACTACTTAACTTTTTTTTATCCCATGAGAATACCCTTATTTCTTATTCCTCATTACGTATTTTGTTCCTGGATGGTCAGTATTGACATGAGAATTTCAAATTTTATTGACAGAAATGCCTCTTGAAAGTAAGACTGTGTAGTGCAACAAAGAAAACTGAAGCCAGGCCATATTACTAGCATTCATATTTGACATTTGTAATTCCAAATAGATGGTTTTGAAAATTTCCTGAAGAGATAGATTTATCTTACGTATTCATCCAAGTTTTCTTTTTTTTTTTTCCATTATTCATTTATTTTAAAGGAACAAAAACCTATGCACATTACTGTGAATGGACACGAAGGCAGATTTGCTGCTATAGACTCATTTGAGATTTCAGTTTCTGTTGTCTTGATTTCTTTATACTTTCTCCCTTTTTACTTCCCACTGGTTTAAGTTCATGATAAAATTGGCAGCATGAGCTTTCTGACAGTGAAATTCCTGGTTGTGTTGGCATGGAATTGCAGTAATGTGTTGTGGCTTGGGCCCCTCGCAGGAGTGTATCTCGCAGTCAGCCGTGAAAACCAAGTTTGAGCAGCACACTATCAGAGCTAAACAGATAATAGATACTGTGAAAAACATTATGGACACCATAAACGTGGCAGCAGCAGAGAAAAGGTAGGTGGGTTGGAGGGCTGGTTGGATTTGGTTTGTCCAGATCATCTGAGGAACCAATTCTGTGCTGGTGATTTTCTTGGGCCATTATGGACTTGAAAATTCACTTTTTCTGGTTGGTAAGAAACAGACAATTTCCCTGGTGTGTCAATCTGTCAGTCGTACCATTGTTCACTTGCTCACTCAGTTGTGTTCTTGGTCTGTGACTTCTGTACAGGGATCTTGGTTTAACTGGTGTTCTTCATTACTGACATGCAATCTGTGTGTTTTCAGACCTTTTTTTCAGAAGGTTTTATTTAAACATTTTCATTTAAAATGCTAAGTTTTCTAGTGGTATCCCGTATTTCAGAGGTGATGTTTGGTCCTGCTCTACTTCCATTAATAGTTACAGTGAAGAAAAAAAGTGGGAGTATGTAGATGCTTTAATTTGCAAGTGATCAGACTACTGTAAGGAATGAGATGAGCCCAAGCTAACAGAAGCTTGGCCTCTGGCCCTTTCCAGATTGCATCCTTAAATATCATTATTCTCTCTTCACTCATGTAATCCTTCAGTGCTAATGATAGCAGCTCATCTGCTCTGTCTGGTAGCGTCATGTATCCTTTGAGGTTTGCATGTGTGTGCAGTTTTTCCTCGCTTCTGTTGCCACCTTGTGTCTCTTGTACACAGTGAACTTGCTGTCAGGATTAATCCTTCCATCCATCTCCTTCCTGCCTGTCAATAATGTGTCTGTGTTTCACAGACTTCACTGTGCTGTCAAACACACTCATCCCCCTGAATATGTCAGTTTTTACAGACTGCCTGTTTACAAACTGACTTGTCTCACGTTGTCAGATCCCATGAAAACATGCTGTGAAATGTTTGAAAATATTCTGATATTGTACTTTTCTGTCAGTTGACTTAACCAAAATGTCTATGGTGACGCCTCTTAGTCTGAATTGCTGTTTGTTGTTTCTGCTGGCCCTTCAAGATGAAATTGCATCAGGTTTTCAGGAATTTCTGCTTAAGTGATAGGTCAAGGAATTCTTAAGAGACTTGTTAGTGACAAGGTTGGTTTCTGCCCCATCCCCTTGCTTTGCAGGGTCATCAGACTCACGTCACTGTTCAGGACTGGTTGAGTGCTGTTTGTGAGCAGCAGTTTGATCAGATTTACCTTTTTTTTAAAATCAGGGTAGACAAGTTTACTAAAGGCCTCTGACTCCCCACACCTTTTTCAGCTGTAATTATTGTGCTAATGCAGTGATAACAATTGTGACTCAAAATGCTGGTTTGGAGTTGTGTTTGCTCAGCAGAGCCTTTGCATGCTCGTGCCATGTTCAGCCCTTGTGGAGCAGAGCCTCTGCTCTGGGCAGCCAGTGTCCCTTGGCCTTCCCCCTGGCTGCTCAGAAACCGTCAGCTGATGGTCCCTGCCTGGTTAAGGGCCTGTTTCTTTCCTGGAGGAATACATGGTGGTGATGGTGATTTCCTTTCTGCTGGGGTAGAGTCCATTCCATGGAAGAGCGAGAGGATCAGAAGGATAGGCTGGACTTTGTTCGAAATCAGCTGAACATTTTGACAGAAGACACAAAGGAAAAAATCAGACGCGTTACCGAGGAAGTCGAAAGCAAAGTAAGTAAAGGCAGTGGGAAAAAATTCCGCATCCAAGAGTTTCCTCCTCTCTCAGGCAGCCCCTTTTGGAGCCCACCCATCTCAGGAAATATGTTTGAAATGTCAGAATGTTCCTTTTTCAATCCAAAAAAAACCCCAAAAGCTTAAAATGGCAATCTTTCCTGACTGTCAGGTGATGGAATGATTTCTTGGGACAGTTCATGCAGTAGTCTGTTCTCACTCTGTCTGGGAAAGGTGGCAGAGACATTTTATGTTTCCTGTGTTCTTCCAGGTCTCCTCTGCCATGACTGATGAGATTTGCCGGCTTTCAGTTTTAGTTGATGAATTTTATTCTGATTTTCACCCTTCTCCTCACGTACTGAAGCTCTATAAGGCAGTAAGTTTTTTTGAATGGTTTGAAGCCAGGCTCTTTGTCTTCTCCTTCATTTCTCCTTCTGTATTTTTATAAATTGCATCGATTTTATGTGACTTTGTCTGAGCATTGCAGGATTTTTGCTTGCTGACATGCGCATATCTCTACCCAAAACTGAAAAAATATTTCCTGCTTTGTTTTAAGAAAGAAATTAATTTTTTTTCAGCATCTTTTTAGTAAGTAGAGTGGTTCCTAATTTCAAGTCTTCACTTGTAGTAAATAAGACTTTGCATAAATAATTTTCACTTCTCCTAAAATCAAATAGATCCAAAATAAAATGAGCTTGCTAATACCCAACACTTTTAATAAAAACTGGTTTGGGTTTTTTAACTTTTGGAAATTCCTCCTCAAACTTAGTGCTTTGAATTAAGGCACACAGACCTGTGTTTGCCTCTTGTGCTCAGACTTTGCTGATAGTGATGACTACCGTAGCTCCCCCATGGAGTCACAGAATGTTCTGGGTTGGAAGGGACCCACAAGATCACCGAGTCCAACTCTTAAACAAATGGCTCATGCAGGGATCAAACCCCCAGCCTTGGTGTTAGCAGCACCATGCTCCAGCCAGCTGAGCTCATCTCGGGCTGTTCCAGCCTGCCTGATCACCTGGGAGTGCTGCGTTTTCAGGACAATCTGTGCTGTTCTGCCTCAGCAGAGTGTCCTGAGCCATGGGAGTTGCTGGGCTGGGTTTGTCCCTGTGCAGAGCAGTGGAATTGGCTCCCATCAAATGGTACAGTAGGGGCTTGGCAGATCAGTAGGCTGTGGTTTGTTTTTCACTGTCACAGGTTATTGAAAGTACAGACTCTTAGGCCTTTTAATGTTTACAGTCCTAGGGAAATCTTTCCTGTGTCACTTTAGTTAGGTGTTCAGTCCCAGTGTGCAGTTGGAAAGCATGGGATTTCCATGGAAACATGCTTTTCTTCCCACTGGAAATAACAGTGCTTAGTGTGTAACATATTCCTGCTCCATGTAGTGTAACTGATTGGCTAAATGCAAATTGATGAGCCTGTGTTCTTTATACCACTCCAGGAGCTGAACAAACATATAGAAGACGGTTTGGGGAAGAACCTGGCTGAGCGCTGCTCCAGTGAAGTCAACCAGTCCATGCACCAGTCCCAGCAGGAGATGATTGGTAGGAGGAGGGAGGAGGAATGTTAACACTTCACGTTTAAACAAGGAAATCTAAGAAAATTCAGTTTTAAAAGAATTTTCCTTCTGATCATGCTTAACATTGATGCTATAAAGGATGAAGGAAAAGCCATGATAGACCAGGAGTGAGTGTTTAGCTGAGTCCCATGTTTCTCTTACTAACCAGTAACAGATGCTGGGAGAGAAGAATAATGAACCAGGGTAAATATGGCAATCCCTCTCCATTTTAGGGACTTCTGAGCTGATACACTGCATTTGGATTAATGGCTTAAGCAAGTAGTAATGGGCCTGTCCTCTGGAAACTCATCTACTCCTTTTATAAACCTATTTCGTTTTGGCTTCCACAAGAGATACACCAAATACACTAATTGATAGAAAATGTTTCGGCAGCATAATACTCTCCCCAGATCCCTCCAGACCCAGAATGTAAAACAGTTCATTTTACAAAGGATTTGTGCACTCCCCCTTTTTTTTTCTTCATAAGTAGTAACTTTATTGCACATCCATGTCTATTGGTCTGTTCCTGGTAATAAAAGATTCAGAGCAAAATCATGACATTATGTGAGCCGTTGTCCTCTCATGTAATGTTGCCTTTTCTGTGTGGCACCACAGAACTGCTGGATAAATCAGGTTTTTTTCTTACTCCATCCCTATCTTTTGACCACTGATAGAAGCCTTTCAGTTAATCTGAGTGTTTTTTTCCAGTGGTTCCTTGGTGAGTTTATCTTCACGATTGTTTTCTTGTATCAGAGCAATAAATTTGCTGCTCTGTTAGGGTCAATCCTGCTGAAAAGCCACTGATTTTACAAATAAATAAATAATGAACTAGTCAGTTTAGATTCTCTAAATTGACAAAGCTGGTCAGCAGCGCAGAGATACTGCTTGTGAATATGCTTTTCTTCTAATGTTAACTCTTTTTTACTATTTGTTCTTATTTCTAGAAAATCTGAAACCACTGTTGCCTTCTAGTGTTCAGGATCAGCTCCACTTGCTAATTCCATGCAGGAAGTTTGACCTTAGCTATGATCTAAACTGTCATAGCCTATGTGCAGATTTTCAAGAGGATATCATGTTCCACTTTTCTTTGGGATGGACTTCTCTTGTAAACCGTTTCTTGGGTCCTAAACAAGCTCAGAAAGTACTCCTGGGATTAGCAGATCCAAACATACACGTGAGTCCTTCAGAGCTTGGGCTGCCTTCTCTTGGCTTGATGAGAATATATTGATTTTTACTCTGTGCCAGTGCTACTTACACGCTTCCTGCTGCCTTTCCCTAGATCCATTGTGTGAAATATTTTTGGTGAGGGTTGTTTTTATTGGATTATATTCAGGGTTAGAATGGAACTAAAAACTTCTTTAAACTTTCTGCAGCTGTTACAAAAGTTGTTTTTCCTTTGGATTTAACCCTTTGCGTAGCCTATTCCATTTGTAACATTTGGATCCTTAGGTCAGAACCAGCCCTACACAGACCCTTATTCTCTGCTGGAGGAACTGGCAAAGCCTCCATGGCTCCTCAGGAGCCTTGTTCAGATTTCTCTGCTGAAGGGTTTTCTTCAAGTAAATCAAAGCCTGAATATATGAAAATAAAACCCGTCTGTATAGTTCCTTTATGCTTTTGACTCAGGCTGCCGTGTTCCCATCTTGTAGATCCCTCGTCCTTTAGCCAGCACCCCGTGTGCCACCAGCCTTCCCGCCGCAGCCCCCGAGGACGCGCCCCAGGAGGACTTCATGGTTCCCTTGGTGCTGGGTTTGGCCTCGCTGACGTCCCGGACCTCCATGAGCGTCATCGTTGTTGGTGGAGTGGCAAGTAGCTCTGGCACCATTCCCTGCTGGCAGGAGGGGTGGCAGAGGCCGAGCTGCTCTGTCCTGCTTGGGGTGTAGCACGCAGTGTGCCACGGCCTGGACACTGGGCGCACGTGCAGTGCCCTGGATACCCCAGTCAGCTCACAGTGAGAAGCCAGGCCAGTCACTGTGGGGATAGCTGGGCATGTTCTCTGTGCCATAAATCCGTGTTCAATGCCTGAATTAAGTCGTGATCTGGTGGTACCTCCTTCAGTTTGAGTTCAGTTGGAGTTTTGCCTCTTCCTTCATGAAAGAGCAGCAAGGCTGCTGTAACCTGCACATCCTCTGTGCCATTGGGGATCAGCTCCTGTGAATGAAGCTGTATTGCTCTGCAGTAACAATATGGAAAACATTTATTTTCTTAAACAAGTCCAGTGAAAAGGCTGTGGAGATGATTTTTTTAAAAAGTGGGTGGATTAGCTTTTTTTCTGTGGGGCAACTTATTTAAGCTAATGAAGATTTTGTTTTTCAGATTTGGAAAACCGTAGGCTGGAAGCTGATCTCACTCTCGCTGAGCATGTATGGGCTGCTGTACCTGTATGAGAGGCTGACCTGGACCACCCGTGCCAAGGAGAGAGCCTTCAAGCAGCAGTTTGTGAACTACGCCACCGAGAAGCTGCAGATGATCGTCAGCCTCACCAGCGCCAACTGCAGCCACCAGGTGCAGCAGTGAGTGTCACACTGCCCTCGCTGGGACACGGCGTGATGGCAGCTCCAGTGTCCCTGGGCACTTGGTGGGAGGGGCTTTGAGCCGAGTTTAAAAGGCCCACCTGGAAACCCAATACCTGCATCCGTGTGTGGCTGGGGGGTGCTCTGAAGATGGCGGCTCTTCGTCCAGCCCCTTACAGCAGAGACGTGAGAGGTGGTTCTGGTGGAGGCTGAGCTGCTCTGCCTTGGAGTCCCTGGAAGGATGAGCAGAGCCTCTGCCCCAGGGGCTGCTATGGGCAAGTTCTGAGCAGCCAATCCTGGCTCTTGTGCACTGCAGGAGAGGAACTTTGATAGCCTTTCTGAACTATCCCCTGAGCTACACAGGAAAGGTGTACTGCACCCTGGGGGCTAGAGGGCGCATTCGCAGCCCTAATTCTCTGAAATAATCCACCAAAACACGTTGTTTCTGGAAGAAGCTAAGGAAGACAATCAGCTAGACATTACTTAGCAGAGACAGGTGGGAAAGTGACAGGTGGAAAGAGAAAAGAGAAAAAAATGGAATGGTAAAAAGTTAAGCGTCAGTAGAGGAATGAGATGTATCCCTGTGTCCAGCAGCTCTATGAGGACATGGAAGAGCTGCACTCAAATCAGTGCTCCAGTAGAGAGGAGAGGATGCTTTACCTCCTGCATGAGAGCTTGGGTGCTGGGTCCAGGCTGGTTACTGGGTTTGTTTTCCCTTTGTGAGAGGTGTCTTGGAACGCTGGGAGCACGTGGCTGAGGAGGGATGTAGGATGGGGAGCCTCAGTGGGCAGGCCTGGAGCACTCCTCACCCTGCCCAGGGCTCGTGCTCTGTGAGCAGGGCACCGAGTGTGGCACAGGGTGCTGAGCTCGGCAGTGTGGGGCTGCTCTGGCACCTCCTGCAACAGCCAGAGCCCCGTGGCAGACTTGGAGCTGTTAATGTTCTGTGAAAGTGGGCAGGCACCATGTAGGCATAGACTGAGGTGCATTTGGTGTGTTGAGGTTTCTTGTTTAATTTTAAAAGCACCCAATTCTCCTGCTTTCTGTGATTCTGCAATCCCCTAACAGCTGGAGGTTTGTATGCTGTGCTCTGCACTCTGCAATGCCATGCCATTTTATTTCTGTTTTCTTTTTAGCATTAACTTCTGTAAATCATGATTATAAACTTGTTTTCATTTTAGGGAAATGGCCACTACTTTTGCTCGGCTCTGTCAGCAGGTGGATATTACTGAGAAAAACCTGGAAAAAGAAATAGCTAGGCTTTCCAAAGAAATAGATCAGCTGGAAAACATACAGAGCAGCTCCAAGCAGCTGAGGTAAGTCTTGGTGTGAGTGGCCACAAGCATCTCTTAGCCCTGCTGCCTTCAGAGTGATCAGTGCTTGCTGTTACTCTGGAGCTGAACTAGGTTAGTTCAGGTGCAGAAGGGGGTGCAAAGATACCCTGAACAGCTCTGGGTAAGTTAAATAAAATATATGCTGCTGCCTCGGTGAATCAGGAGACCTCCAAAAATATTATTTAAATCATCTTTAGCCTTGTGTGGGAGACAGGCCTTTGACCAGAATTTTTGTCTCCTCTTGGTAACTTGAGAGCGGCACCTTCCCAAAGCCCCCTCCCCAGAGCAGGAGAGCAGCTGTGCTGTGCTGAGTCATCCAGTGCAGTGCTGGTGCTGCCAGTGGTGGGTGTTTGCAGAGGAGGAACTTCCAGCAGTTGGTGCTTCAGGGACTTGGAAGCAGCCTGGGCTGTTGTTTCCTGCTCTTTCCACCTGCTGAAAGGCTGCCCTGGCTCTGGGCTGCTGCCTCCTGGCCTCAGGCATCCACCACTGCTGTCAGGTGAACATCTGCCCCCACACACCCTTTCTGAAAACCTGCACTGACCTCTTCTTAGGGCTGGGGGTGGCAGTAGGGGAATAGAAATGAAACGCTGATGTCGATCCTGCCTTTGGGATGTTGGGGCACCAAAGTAAATCCCTTGCTTTTGTTTGTTTTACAGAAATAAAGCCATTCACCTTGAGAATGAACTAGATCACTTCACAAAACAGTTTCTTCAAAAGAGTAAATAAAACAGCATTGTGAACCTTCCTGGTGCTCCTTTGTAGGGCAAAGTAGAAATTTTACAGGTGACACTTCTATTCTGTGGAGTCACTTGAAATTATCTATATTTTTAATATTACTCTGCTAACAGTTGTTGTAAAACTTGGACTCTGATGGTGAACCGAACTGAAGAGCTGTGATAGTCTTGAGTGTTATGTTCATTTTTCAGATTTTGGGTTAAAAATTACCTTCAAACACTAAATTTTTTTGGGCACCTGACAAAACCCCAAATCTTTACTGGTTTTAATGAGTATGTAGCACTGGCAAGTCTCACTTCCTGGCATCCAGGACCTTAGGCAGGGAGAGTTTAGCCCAGTCTCCTGCTTTGCTGCTTAGGAATTGTCCAGGGATGGAGGGTGCTGGTTTTCCATGTGGGTGTGATTTTGTGTAGTGAAGTACAAACTCTGGCATGGGGAAGGACTCCGGCCATGTTTGGAAAGCAGGTGCCAGTGTGTTGGGCAGTGGTTCCTCTTGAAAGGGCAGCAAAAGATGAGGGTGAACTGCACGAAGGAAATGCAGTGGGCTCAGGACTCCTGTGGCAGTGATGACATGAAAGTGAACCTGTTTCTTGCAGCTGGCAGAGCAGAGCAGTGCAGTGGTGCTCAGAACTGCGGCCAGGCATGCTCAGGTGTGGCACCAGCCCAGGCTCGCAGGCAGGCACAGCAGGGGCAGCACGGTTTGGGTAGGGAAGCTCAGGGTGCCCGGAGGGATCTGGAGCTCCTGCTGCTGCGTTCAGAGAGCAGGACATGCTGAAACCCCTTCTCCCTGCCCAGTCCCTGTGCTCCAGAGCAGGTCTCTCTTAGGTCAGACTCCAGGCTGCTGTGCTGGAGTCCTTGACCTTTGCTCACCTCCAGCAAAGCCTCTTTAGAAACCTGCTGTTGCTGTCTGCAGTCATTCAACATCTGACTTTTTTCTAACTAGACTTTTTAAAATTATTTTAAAAGAAGAGCCTTTTCAGAGTATTTATATATTTTTATGGCAGTGTTAACATTGACTAAGTTAGATTGAGATCAAAGTCATAGGAGTTTGCTATTTTCCAGTAACTAAATGCTGTCTCATCAGGAAATAGATGTAAGATGTAATGCGTGAGTTGTTAAAGGAAAACACCACCCGTGTGTTCAGGTGTTTGTCTGACTGTGCATGAGGAGTTGTGGGGGTTTGAGGGAAACTGTGGCATCCACCGCTGAGTGAGAGCCCAGCCTTGGGGTGGGTGGGGGCACAGCTGTGTATCAGTGCTCGGGTTGTGGCGCGTTTGTATTGACATGGTATCAAGATAAAACTTTCAATGCATGTGTTCTACTGTAATTTATTAAAAAAAGTCCTACCCTGTGCTCTCTAAGTTCTTTGGCAGCTCTGTCCCAGGAGGGGACCTGCACATCACCCTCACAGCCCAGGCAGCTCCAGGACAGGTCCCAGCTGCTGCTCTAATACAACACAGGCAGCCGAGCCAGGCTGGTTAAAAGCACTTGTTTATTGGTTACAATATCAACTCATGGCAACATCTTCCACTGAGCCACTGTACAAATACAAAGAAAAAGATCCATCGTGGAAAAAAAAAAAAAAGCTATAAACAAAGTTCATAGCAAGTGATTTTTGTTGTCACAGGGAAGTCTTTTTACAACAGCACTGGTAAAGAACAAATGGCACAAGTCCCTGGTTTTTTAATAGCTTAAATAAAAGCTTTAAGACTGTTTCTGAATACATACACAATCCAAAGGCAGTGCAGAATCACTTCATAATTGGTAACATTACCAAAGTTTTCCAAAGTAGTCAGCAACAAAAACAAAACAAGAAAAGCTGATGAGAGATGCTGGGAACTAAAGGCAAAGAAAAATTAAGTATGTTTAGAAGCACATTGCTTTGGACTCCTTTGGATGTAATATGTACTACAAGTGTTCAGATGCTTTTATTAAAAAAAAAAAAAAAAAAAGAAAAAACACAAAGAGAGCACCATTGTGTAAGTAAAACAAAGGCTTGAAATACCTAAGACTATTCCACCGAAGTCCATATTAGTTAAAACCTAAACACACTGTGTGGTATAAGAATGTCAGGCACATGTAATCTGTTATCAGTTATATCAATTAGTAACACTGTTCACACATTTACCATAACAACACTGCATTAACATTCTGCATGTATTTTACAAAACCAGCAATTGGATAAAAGGCTCTGGTGCCTCTGAAGTGTAGGAGGAGTGTGACCAGCATGCATGCCAGAGTACTGGATACACAGTGCACCATCAACCCATGCTAAGTACTTGGACAGGAAAAACCAGCCATTCTGCTACACAACCACCGATACCAACTAGTCCAATTAGCCAAAACTCTCACCAACATCTTAAAGCACAGCACTAAACCTAGTGGAGGTGACGGTGTCCCCAGAGAGGACAGACTACAACTCTTGGAATGTTTTCACAATGTTTCATTCCACCTCAGAGTAATTAAAGTGAACTTCATGGTGGGGCGAGCGGTTACACAACTGAAGGAAGGAGGCAGCTACTTCACCCAGCGTGACAGCACAGACCCGCTGGGACTGCTGTGCCCCAGCCCGGCTCTGCCAGGGGGAGCTCAGGCCCTGTCCTAGGCAGGAAAAGCCTCTCGTGCACGTTCCCTTTGGAGTGAAATCCTGTCATACACAGAGCTCTCGGCTCTGCAGCACTGCCACGGAGCTGCAGTTCAGCACAGCAGAGGACAGCGGTGTTTGGAAGGAAAGGGCTGCAGACAGATGGAACCAGGCCCCAGTACTGCAGTCAGTGCACGAGCAAACACCAGCATGAAGCTGCAGCAGCTTTCTGTGGTTTCCAGAATCTCAAACCACTTTCTCCACCAATAAACAGCCATCCAGGGCTACATGGGAATAGGCCCAGGCTGGGCACTTGCCTGAAGGGGGAACTCTCTACTGCAAAGTTAAATCACATTAGAAAATGCTGACAAACTACCAGAATAAAATAAATCTTGTTACACCAAGCACATGGTTCTGCTTCCCGAGCCATAACAGATTGCCTTTAGAAGAGAGGCTGGGCTGGAGTTACTCTGCCACCGTTTGGCACAATGCTCTTGGTTACTCCAGTTCTGTAATGACACAATTTCTTGAAATTCAGCTAAGGATGAAGTCTGGCTACCAGCTTTTAAAGCCTGTGAAGATGTGCCCACTCATGCTGCAAGACCTGCTGCAAGCAAGTTTTGCTGTCATGGTGCAGTCAGAAGTCACAAAAGCTGCACACCTGGACCCACATCAACTGCAGGCACGCACCAGTTTCTCTGAAATTCAAAGCTGGGTTAAAACTTTTTAAGTAAAACCTATCAAGGGTCATTTTATTACCTTCCCTTTTTTAGGAGGAGTTTGAGCTTTTGCTGCAAAAGCCACCTCCACTTCAGCTGGGGTATCACCCCACAGAGGGCCCTGCCAGCTGTTGGAAGAAGGGAATGCCACAGCCTGAGCCCTTCTGTGGCATCACACAGTACCTGCACTACTGGAATCTGCAGGCTTGAAAAATAACCCACAGCCAGGGCAGCACAGGAACAGCAAACATCACCTGGGCAGGATCTACCCCAGGCTTCCGACAGGCTCCAGCGCCGCAGCCGACGCCGACTCCCCCGCAGTGCTCGGGTTTCCCCCAGGTCTCGTGAGCTGACACCGGATCCCCTCAGACCTGGGCTGAGCTCTCTGATGCCGCTGGACGCCTCAGCAGGTAGCTGGCATTCCTTAGTTTTTATTTCAAAAGCAGCTGAATCCAAGAGGCAACAGCCATCCAACAGTGACAGTGAAGTTATTTGCAGTAATCCCTGTACAAGAGCCATTACCACTGTTACAGGCTACCTGAACTGGTAAGAAAAGTTATATACAGCTGTAAAATTGGGTTTGGAGTTTCACAAATAGAAACCAGTTTCAATACCAGAATGTAAAAATGGCACCTGTCTCGGCAAAGGTGTTGACTAGGAAATTGGTTCAAAACACACTTCTATGGAAAAAAATTTTTTTAGAAAAAGAATATTTTTTTAAAATTCTTTAGTAACAAATTTCCAGAATGATTCACTCAAGGCAGCTGTGAGTTAAAAAAAAAATAATCAAGTGCACCACTAAAAAATAAACTGAGTCTGCAAGATCCCAAAGAGCTGCTCACTTAAGAGAGTTACAAGAATTCCATAGTAGTTCTATAAATGCTGACAGATCACAAAGCAAAACACTCAGGAATTCCTGTGAGACACAATACAGTGGGATTTTGGTCCTACACCACAGGCTGCTGTTAGGAAATGTTCCTTCTCCAGTATAAGAAGTGCCTTTTTCTTATTTTAAAAGTGAATTTACCGTGATTGACTGGTACATTTATTGGCACCTTCACCATTATAGACATGGCAAGTTTACAGGCACAGTCTGGAAGTACTGAAATTTAGGATTAAAAAATGTCAGAAACTTGACAAAAGTCATCTCAGCCAGAAATCCTTTTGGATATACAACAGGATTCTGGGCCCTTCCCTTTCCTGCCTGACCCAGAGACACCCAGACTCCCCATCAGTTCCAATGGATGATGACTAACATCATCCTCCAACCCAGTGATTTAAAATTCATGTTATCTTTAAAAAAAGTCACTTAAGAGAAGCCAATAGACCTAATCCCCCATTCCAAAATAGCCACGGATGTTCAGATTCCCAAGGGAACATCCACTGTCAGTGCAGACATGCTGCCAGGCACCAAAAAGTTAAGCAACCTCCCTGGGCAGGTTCAAATGCGCATCAGTCACGGGATTTTCCTGTCTCTGCACCTAACTGTATTTCTGAGCAACTGACAACAAAATCAGAATCAGGAAAGGAGCAGAAATGGTTATTTACAGTGCTGGAGCTGCAGAACATCTGGCACCTCAAAACCCCCATGGCACAGCCCTCAGTGACCACACAGAACAAGCACATATCCTCACGGTTATCCTGGGAAGTTTTCAGGGGTCACACAGTGCAGTTAAGTTACACAATTCCTTTGGTCATTCCCACTGCACAGAACTGACAACAAGCACTTTTGGCCGTGGTGTGCTTTGGCAACCCCTGAATTTGGAGGGGAATTACAAGCAATTAACTGCACAGTTAAATCCTCTTCAGGAATTTAAGCAAAGTCCTCCTGAATTTCTCAGTTGGTGTGGAACAAGCAAGCTCTGCAGACATGGCTCTGGGCTCCGAGCAGCAGCCAAGTCCCTGAGTGCAGATCAGCTGGGGCTTCTGAGGAGCCAAACCCACAGTGTGGCCAGAGCTGAGCCGGCCACAGCACTCAGCCACTTCTGTACCCACGGACATCTGGAATAACTGACACAAAAACCTGCAGGGAGGAAGCTAAAACATCTGGATTTTTTATTTTCCAGTTATTTCTGCTGTTGGTGCAAGTCTACCTGGCGTTAACTCCTTGGTGTTTGGAGGTCATGACTGCCAATGGATGAACCAGGAACCACTGGCTTGAAGGAACCCTCTGATTGAAAATAGGCAAAGCAGGTCAAGAAGTGAGTGAATAAGGCGGCAGGTATTAACTGGGGGTCTCCAGGGCCTTTAAAAAAACTTCAAATGCCTTCCATTATAAAAAACACATACATACCACTGGCTTAACTTTATCTACAGTAAATTCACAAAAACATTTAAAACAGCAATCTAGTTCACCCACTACAAAACTCAGAAGTGACATCTCGGGTTAAAAGCAAAGCTATAAATGTAGTTCTTTAAAAAATGCAAACATATTTCTTTACATACAGACAAATGTTACATGATTGGCTGCTATAATGTGTATATTCTGTTAAGTACAAAAAAAAAAGTACAGGATTAGCAGACTGAGCACAAGCAAAAACCCTTCAAGGACAATCTAACCAAACCACCAAAAACAAAAGACTGGCTCTTAGTTTGTCGGTCACCATGATTATGTGTGCTGGCCCCTTTTAAAAAGTCAGTGATTTCTTCCCCCCTCCCCTATTTCTTCACTTGATTTTTTTTTCTAGTTTACAGAAAGCCTTTTTGTGTAATAATCAGTGAATAGAAAAACTTCACCTGCAAATACAAGGTAGAAATGTTATTTCACAGCTATAGGCTGCAGCATTGATCTCTCCAGATCTCAAATGGAGAATGTACATGTTTGGCTCCCAGTTAATTCCAGATTCTGAGAAAACTGTCCCAAGACCCTGTAGCTACAGCCATGCCGTCATCAGTAACACCTAAACAGCTGACACGGTTGTCATGGCCAGCCAGGACACCTGGAAAAGAAAAAGCAATGGAAGTTTAGTGTCTGCAAGATGTCAAGGACTTCAGTTGTTACACTGCTCTCCCACGTAAGTCTTACATGTACTAAAAAAGATGCAATGCAAGACCTTAATTCTCCTTTTCATGTTTACTCTGAGGAACCACACAGACCATAACAGCCTTATCAAAAAACCCAACAATAAGGTATGTAAAGGTATCTACACACAGTATTGCCTCCATTTTTCTCTCTGCCCTTATGACTTCTCCTCCCTAATCAGGCTCTCCACCAGTTTTCCCCTGGTTTCTACAGTACTGTCCACAATTTCAGCCATCAGGCACTTCCAAAATCCAATGTGATGTCTCCTGACAAAGCCCTGGATGCATTAACTACCTCGAGTTTCCCAAGCTTTGCAAACCCTAGGGATTACATCCCCCCTATATCGTGACAAACCAAAGAGCAGCACTAGCCTGCCTCTTTCCTGCTTTGGTTCTGTTTTCTCTCTACCTCTTCTTGCCCTTGTCTGCTCTTCCAAGGTTCCCCATCCAGGCCTGGCAGAACTAAGAAAAAGAATCTATTTTGAGTCTGAACAGCAGAACTGATGTTCAGAACTGAACCAGGCCCAAGCATTTAAATTACTGTGAGAAGTGAGAAAGAAATAGCTGAGCTATAAAACATGCTATGTCCTGACAAAAGTGGCTCATTCAAGGGCCAGAAGTTTCCACTTTCCCTCTCTTCCAACAGCAGAGAATGCGAAGCAAGAAGACTCCTGTAGCTACACCTGAATTACCGCCACTGATGGGTGCAAAAGTCAATGCAAAGGTGTAATTTTGCACTACTTAATTCCGTACACTTCAGTGAAATACATTTTCTGTAGATGCAATTTTGCAGGGCAGTCTTCAGCCTCGAGAGCTGGGATTTCCCGGCACACAGATCTATAAAGCCCAAGAACGGGCCTGTTCTCCAGACTCACTCCCTGCTCACACCACAGAGATGGAGCTGAAATGCAGCGTAACTTCTGGCAGACACAACCAAACACAACAGAAGGATGTCCTTCAAGAGCAAAGAGCGTTCAGAGGAACCAAGCAGGTTCCACACCATGGGCACCAGCCCTGGTGATACCCCTGCACTCCGCACACGTTTCGGCAGCGCAGGCTGTGGGGCTGGCTGCCAGGGCCCTGTGCTCACCTGCCCTCTCCCCTTTGAGGGTGTCCCACACGTTGCAGTTGAAGTCGTCGTAGCCAGCGAGCAGCAGGCGCCCGCTCTTGGAGAAGGCCACGGAGGTGATGCCGCAGATGATGTTGTCGTGGGAGTACATCATCAGCTCCTGGTCTGCGCGCAGGTCGAAGAGCCGGCACGTGGCGTCGTCAGAGCCCGTGGCGAAGGCATGGCCGCTCGGGAAGAACTGCGGGGACACGGACACAGGGCTCTGACAGGGGAACAACACCCGGCCCGGACACGGGGCTCTGACAGGGGAACAACACCCGGCCCGGACACGGGGCTCTGACAGGGGAACAACACCCGGCCCGGACACGGGGCTCTGACAGGGGAACAACACCCGGCCCGGACACGGGGCTCTGACAGGGGAACAACACCCGGCCCGGACACGGGGCTCTGACAGGGGAACAACACCCGGCCCGGACACGGGGCTCTGACAGGGGAACAACACCCGGCCCGGACACGGGGCTCTGACAGGGGAACAACACCCAGCTGTGCGCTCCTCCAACGGCATCACGGGGTTGTTTCACCCGACACAGGCAGAGCCTTTTATTCTAAAGCAGGATCTGCACATTGGAAATGCACTTACAGGGCTGTGCAAGGGGACACCTGTGAGACTGGAACTGCAGGCAGGCAGCTCCTGTGTGTGCTCTAACAGGAGTCACAGGGGATGCCACTGACTCCCACAAAGTGAAGCAAAGCCCAGCTCTGCCTGGATGTAGTGGAACACAGTGTTCCATCCCAGGCTGGTCAGCCAGGCTGGCTCAGCCAAGACAGAAGACTGCAAACAGGCAATTCAATTTCCTAAAAAAATCTACTCCAAATCCGAGTTATTCTCTCAACAGCGATATTGATTGAAATGGGAATGGAGAGAGCCCAGCACATCTCAGGGTCCGGGTCTAAGTATAGGAACTGCATTTTTGTACTGGTCATGTGTTTGGTATTTTCTCAGCCTTAACGATTTTACATGTTTATCAAAAACAGATGCAGTTTCAACTTAGATTTCTTTCTCTATTTACCAGAGCCTGGATCTTGCAGATCAGAACATACTGTTACTATGACAGAGGGGAAATATAATCCAGTTTCTAAATATTACCAAATTATTCCAGGGAATATTCAACATCAATACTGATTTTAATTGTCTTCCAGAATATTTCGCTGAAAGCTCTTTTTGTTCAACAAAAAAACTTTAAGATGAGGATGCTTGGCCGTGCTGCACCCTCTCAGTATATTGTATTTATCTACGATTTTCAGTTTTTAACACATGGCCACGCTTCAGAAAGTTTCCCTAGTCCATTCTTTACTTCTTAAAAAAAGTGACGTCTCGGTAACTGAATAAAAACACAGGTGAAACTATTCCAGGAACAGCACAGTGCATCGCCCATAATGGCAATAATAATTCAGTTACAAAGTAGATTGTAAGTTATTACACAACCTTCCCCATTACATACAATTTAACATTCTCTACCCTAACTAATTGATTTTAAATCAAGGCAGCTCAGTAGACTAGGCTGAATTCATGCAAATGTAGCCTTTATCCTCCCCCTTTCTTCCCACGTGGAAACAGGAGGATCACTTACACAAACTGCATTAATGTCTGACACGTGCCCCGTGAAGGACTGCCTGCACATTCCATCGCGGATGTCCCAAAGCTTGGAGGAGGCATCGCAGGCGCCCGAGACAAAAGTCCTCATGTCTGGACTCAGCGAGAGGCTCATCACATCTCCAGTGTGCCCAGTGAACGTGGTGGTCTGCTGGCCAGTTTCAATATCCCACAAAGCACTGCAGAGAACGTCAACACATCTGTCATTATTTCAGAGTTCAAGTTTTAAATAAAGATTAAAGCACTGGAGAGAAAAAAGAGAGACACAGGGGGTGGGGGAAGGCCAACAGAGCTCAAAAACTCACCAAGTGGTGTCTCCTGAGCTAGTGACAATTTGGTTGTCATCCAGGAAGCGACAGCAGGACAAGTATCCTAAAAACAAAACAGTTGTGTAAGGTTTGGCCCCAGGAGTAATGACTGGGGGTTAAAATGCACGAACAGCAGCCAAGCTCTCCCCCAGGCAGTCCGTAAGCAGCCCAGGCACTGCCCAGCCCCAGGCAGGACATTTCCCTTGGAGCAGGAACCCCGCAGGAGGCCGGAGCACAGCTGACCTGTGTGCCCCGGCAGCTCCCGGCTCACTCGCACGTTGCCCTCCCTGGTTTTCAGGTTGTAGATGGAGCAGATGTTGTCCAAGCCCCCGCAGGCCACGTAGTTGCCGGAGGGAGCGTAGGCACAGGTCATCACCCAGGAGGACCTCAGGGGGATGGCGTGCATCTGCAGAGACACAGCCCTGGGTCAGAGCACACGGCACCAGGGCCACCCCCAGTGCCCGTGTCTGCGTTTGCAGCCCCTCACATCCAACAAGGCACCTCACACACACACACCTCCCGTGGTGGGCAGATACCAGCAGTATCTGCAGGGCAGATTTACACATCTTCAGCACGTTATTTCATAGCAAAGCTGTCATAAACTTAAACATTTACAGTGTTTGTTTATTCTGGTTAACATTTCTCTGTCCAACTTTTTTACATCTTTAAACTATAGGTTGTAAGATGGGATGGCTGTCCCCATGGAGACTGCACAGTTTACAGAAGCACAGCTCCACTCCACACTATCTAAGCTTCTCCCTAAAAGCTGTTTTTCTTCCTTCTCCTTCCTCTGCCCTCAAACCCAAAGCACTCTTGTAAATTCTGAGGTTGCGTATTTCTGTAGTTCAAAACCAAATTAGTTTTAGAAGCAACACCACACAGGCAGAGAGCTACAGCTACTGCACTAGCGAAGTAAGTGAGAATGTTACGCATTACTGTGTAATTAACTACTGCTTCAGAGACATAACCTACAACACATCTCTAGTGCTCACCCAGCCATGAAAGGAACCAAAAGAGATTGTCTGAATGAGAAAGACTGCTTTTGATTTTTGACTTGCAACCATGGTAAAAAACACACACAAAGCCCATTCAAACATACAACTTATACATGAATTATTGATAAAGATTTTAAATAACTACCTTATTTGTTGTATAACTATCCCAAATAATTAATTTTCCATCTTGAGAAGCACTGACTAGTAGCCTAAATACGAACACAAAATAAAATGTTAATATAAAACAAAAAAAAAAAATCTCAAAATAGACATACATCATGCATGATTATCAAGTGATTCAGAAGTTTCATAATTTCTTTATTACCCTCTGCTTTTTCATTTTTACTGGAAGGGTGCATTTGTTGGAAAAAGTCTGCGAAGACCTAGATCTCTACATCACCTGCCAGGAATCCCATCAGGATTCATGATTAAAAATGAACACAAGCAAACAACTCACTGAAAATACATTTTATGAACTCGGTCCACAACTGCTTTCATTATTCATATAACCACACAGTTACAAAAAAGCAAACAAAGAATTTAGGCAAAAATAAATCTTGAGAACAGATTCTAGATGAATTCCTCTCTGGAGGACATGATGCAGAGCAGACCACGAGGCAGTGTTTACAC
This sequence comes from Donacobius atricapilla, assembly GCA_013397315.1. Lineage (NCBI taxonomy): Eukaryota > Metazoa > Chordata > Aves > Passeriformes > Mimidae > Donacobius > Donacobius atricapilla. The sequence goes on along the minus strand of WBMY01006224.1, from coordinate 81,249 downwards.
TTCACCATCAGCTGCTCTAAAGACAGCAAAACACAACCCTCAGTTACTTTTCCCACTATGTACAAAAAGATCTTCTTTTTCAATGAAATAAAAATTTGTCAGGAAAATTTTAAAATCCCTACCATAGAAGTTACATAATTATTCAACATCTTGTAAAGTACAATACCCAACATTCCAAGAAATACGCCTCATCATGCTCTCTCTTGCTTAAACAGGCTCAAAAACTTCAGTTAAAATTGCAAGAAGGAGAATATGTATCTATAGCAAGAACAGGCCAAGTCCCTCTTCTCTGAGCCCCCCAGCAGTGGTCTGTGAGCCCCTGCAAGGGCTCCACCACCACTCCACGAGGCTCCCAGGGCCGGGCACTGCCCGAAGGTGCCCCTGTGACCTGCAGCCGCCGCTGGCAGGGCTCGGCTCCCTCCCCTGTACAAACCTGGAGTCAGATCCCCAGTGCATGGCGTAGATTTTGGCTAAGTGACCTCTGAGCGTGCGCCGGGTTCGCATTTGGATTCGGCCCACCGAGTCCAGACTTGTTGTGATCTAAAAATAAACCAAACAAACCCCTGAGATACTGGGAACTATTTTTAATGCACAGGGTAACAAAAATACATTTGAACTTTGATAGAACATTATCTATCCTGGCACACAACAAAAACCATTAAAAAAAGAGGATAGTGGTGTACACCCAGCAACACTGACACAAACAGATTTTACAGAAGACAGACATAACACACTTCACAATGGCTACACTGAGACCTCAGGAAGCTCTTTTAAAATACTTCTATGTTGTACTAAGACTATTTCAGATTATAAAATCTCAAAGTTTTCAATTTAAACCAATGAAAGAAAATGCTCCAGTATTTACTGCATTGTTACTTTTTAAAGGATGGCAGAACATTACGTGCAAAATAATTCTGTTTCCAAAAAACTGCTAAAAATGTTTATTTAAGTATTTCTAAATATATTTAGCACAATAAACATACTCTACTTAAAAGGTAAAGTGGAAGCAGGATCCATTATGATGGTGGGGCCTTTTGACTGGTTGGGTTTTTTTGCTGTTTTGTTTATTTGGGTTTTTTTGGTGGGGCTTTGTTTAGTTTTAAATAACTGTATAAATATACAGTACATTTCCAAAGGCTTCTTTCACTTTATTCTTTCAGTTACTGAGCAGGAACATGCTAGAGTCAAAAGCCTGATATTTTTATTTTTTTTCTCTCTCAAGTAACAGCCTACACAAAGAACAGAAAGATACCTGAGCAAGAGTTGTGTCACTACAGGCTTTCCTGGCATCCTGAAACAAAAAATGGAACAAGTTGAATTGGAAAGGCAACACTAAGCATCAGCTGAGAGGGTCTATAGGAAAAGTAACTCCTGAGCTACATTTCAACACACTCAAAGCCACACACCACCACCAACTGACATGCCAATATTCCTTCTGTCACCCTAATTTCTTTTATTGTTCAAGGAATCTAAAAAGCAATGGCACACAAGGAGGGGTAGTGGAGGAAGAGGGACTTAAGAAGGGCCATGCACCAGCAGCCTTTGAATCTCCCTTTCTACAGACTATGGGATTCAAAGGCATTTGGAGCCATCCTGAAGTCCCAGTGCCTACCCTTTTCCCTGTATTCCTTCCCTGGGGTGGATGTGCTTGCTCAGGGTGTGCTGAGCACAAGGGAAGAACTGATCCACCTGGAAAAGCAACCACATATTACACAGGATTAGCAAGCTCTGTGCCACATGAGGCTCTTGCACAAATTAATCCCCTTGCTGGCTGGGAGAAGCAGGGTGAAAATCAGCAGGCAGGATCCAGGGAGCAGGACAGACAGACAGCAGGATTACCAAAGCTTGGTGATGATGTACGTGACACAACTTGAAGAGAAAAAAATGGCCCAGTAACACCCTCACCCATTTCATGGACTGGGTGGTGCTCACATCTCCACACAGACACTCCATGGGTTTTCCTTATCTCAGACTCTAGGACACAGGACTCGTTTCCTGTATATATGATTCAACCTGGCCTAGAAAACAGACTTGACTTTCATTTGCATAATTCAGAGTCCCAGACTGAACCTCTGGCACAGGTGAGCTCTGCTGAGCCTCACCTGCCACGCTGATTGTGCAAGACCTGGTTTTAGTCACAGCTGTGACCACACCGCTCTCCTGCAGCTCAGGGCCTGTCCCCAGAACACAGAACAGGCACACGGCCAGCACCTCCTCCTGAGAAAATGGTTTAAACTGGCCTGAGGTTAGTCAGGAACTGCGCAGCACAAGTTAAACATGGTTTAAACTGCCTTAAAATTAGACAGTAACTGTGCAGCACAAGTTGAAGTTAAAACCATCCACAGCCACAGAACCCTCTCTCAACTCCTGGCAATTTCTCCAACTTGTGCAACCACTGAAGCAGCCACCCAAAAACAATGGTGCCTCTTCACCAGCACTTTGTGTGTCCCTCCAAAAATCTGTCTGTGCAGGAATGGCAACGTCCCCTTTGAGAGCAGGAACAGAAACATTAGCTCGCACATTCTGGAACTGCCTCAACACGTTCTGGCTGGGATCTTCAATTTTTTTCCAGCTCTTGCTTGAGAGTTACTTGACACTGCAACTTTAACATTTCTTAAGTCCATGTTTATTTTGACCACCCTTTATAGCTCTCCTCCCAAAAAGCAAGCCTGAGAGTGGATTAAGTCATCTCAACTTATTTTTATAATGTCTGAACTGTAGAAATATTTATAAAATGTTGACGTCTGGAATCAGGAGGGGTTTAAAATACCAGAGCAGTAAATCCCTTAGCACTCAGGTCTTATTTCATCCACAGGAAGAAAGACACTGGATTTTAAATGACTACTTGTTTGGTTGTCCTGAAATAGTTGAAAATGTTCAACATAAAATGAATTCTGAATGCCGTCTGAATGAAACAAAGCTTTTTTTCTCTTCAGGAGCAAGCTATTAGCAACTCCTATATTTGAGGCTGTCTAATACTTGCCATACAATTGGCAAAATTGCAGGAAAAGAAGAATTTCAACAGGCTATTTTAATTCTTACCTTGAAACTGTATTTCTACATATGCATCTTCGTAACAGAATCATTAGTGTCAAAACATAAAAAGGCTCCTCTATGTAATTGCAGATTTTCCTCAGTTCATGCAGAAGACAATGTAAAATTAGTGAGAAAAATCTAACTGCTTGATCGGTGTGCAGCCCCCAGACTTTCCTAGCACACACTTCAGATTGCGGTTTTTTCCCAAACTACATGTATTTTTTTAAATATAGTGTGTTATTTGTTCGAAATGTCTGGTTCAAATGACACTGTGCCAAGTAAGCAACACTTCTAAAAATCATTATCCTCAATGTCAGTTCTCACAGTGAGGACACACGTATCCCATAGGAACTTCATTACAGACAGAACTAGGAATGAACTTTAACCATCAAGTCATCTGACAGGTATCTGACAATTCACTGTTCAGTGTTCCAACTTCCTGCATTAAAAATTGCTGCAGTCTCAGGTTGTACCTTGTCTGTGTACAGACCAGAGCTCCAGCTGCACTGGGTGCCCACAACACCTAGATACTGCAAAAATGAAATTAAAAGTCATGAAACACTTCTAAAATATTGCAGACTGAAGTCCATCGGGGAATCAACAGCTCTGCACTGGTGCAGTTTCTACACCTTAGGACACTGTTAGGTACAATCTTATCTGGACCTCACTTTTAGGCACAAAGCTGATTTTCCGTGATTATACTGTTAGAGGGAATATCAGACAAAACCCAAGAGCTGTCAACAACTCAGACAGCAAAATGCTAGCTATACATAAAATATCCAATGCTGAGAGTGACCTCATCTCTTTTAAGGAGTGCATCAAAAATAATCCCAGAGAGTAACGAGCCCCGTAGATATTCTTGACACTTAAAAACCCATACTTTTCAGATCCAGCATCTATCCTCTTACCCATCCCAAACAAAAACTCTGCAATGACTTAAGCAAGACAAGCAGTCATCTGTACAAATATGAAATTGAATTATTTGGTCAGAAAGCTTCATGGACATTAAGTCATCAGGAGCATTTTTAATTGCCCATTAATCTCAAGTTAGAATTAAGCACAAGATATCCAAGAGGCCATCACCAATTGCCACTGCTGAGCCAAGGGACTCCAGAGGCAATATATCCATGGTTACTCAGCTCCATCTCAAAGACCTAGTTACAAGTATGGGTGGTAGAGTTATAAAGGAAGTGTTAAATCGACCTAAACGCACAAAATGGAGTCAAGCATCAAACAGATTTTTATGCTCCAAAATTCAAAAAATAAGCAAACGTTCCTGCAGCACAGTCTAAGCCCTCTAACTTGCCTGGCAGCTCTTTCTTCCGACAAGTTTGCACGAAACCAGACTCACTGATCACCAAGACTGAACAAAGACTTAATTGGCTCCCTCAACATAACATAATGATAAAGTCTTCACACAGCATGCAGAGGAAGAACTGAAAAATTATATGCTCCTTTTAACAGCGTAATTCTGCAATAAAGCTTAAATTGGGACCAAAAAAAAATTAGTATTTTAGGCTAAAAGTTATTTGTGTCCTCTACAGAGCTGGTGGGAGGGGCACCCAGTGCCACAGCACTGACTGATCCCCACCTTGTCTTTCCGCAGTGCATTAAGGGAGAACCGACACAGAGCTCCCCGCGGAGGGCACTGAAGGAGCAGCATTTGCCCCCAGCACCGTCCTGACACACGAAGTGTGCTCAGCACATGGCTGACAGCACCCAGCAGCCTCACACCTCGCAGGAGACACCACAGAACAACTGCTGCCAGCAGATGCCGTGCTAAAAAAAGCCTCTGGGCATGCAACATATTCCAGGAAACCTGTACTCCTCACTGATAGGAATGTTTGCAAATAAGCCATTCCCATATAAATCAGATTTATGAATGCTTCGTGCTTTGAAAATTTTGATGAAAAACAAACAGACTTTGAAGATCCTTATTATACGTCACTGAAAACTGCATCACTGACATATAAATGCACATTGCAAAAGATTCCTGGAAAATTGACTTCGGTCATGACAGCTCATACTTAGTTTATCTTCACTGAGTAAATACAACAAAAAAACAGCCTGTATGGGGGCATCAGCATTTAATAAAAATAAACTCAACAGGAAGCCAAGAAACAGTGCTTGTAGAAATGACATCCACCCTGGAAGCCTCTCTCACACTCCCTGCTTTCACCTCAGGCCTCTCAGGAGTCACTTTTAGCCCAGGACCAAGCTTTTCTGAGACCCTTAAGCCAAACTTGTCATGCCTAGGTTCTACAAGTTCGCTGCTTCCTTCTGTTTTTAAAAACCCAGAAGATAAAACTTGCAGAAACACATACAGCCCAAGCACCAAAACTCAGCAAACTTCAACAGGAAATAAAACATTTTGTTCAAGAAATATTATGAATTTAGTTCATTATACCAAAGGCTTTTCTGATTTGTACCCAAATATTCTGAAAGTATTTTAAGCTCTGCATTGAGTCAAACAAGAAGAACTGATAGATCTTTACAGTTTGTTCCCTTAAAGGAGGAACTTTATCATAGAAAATAACGAATTCACAATTCTTACTCTGATTTGGTTTCGCAGCTGCTCTGCCTCCTGCCGTAACTGCTCCAGCTCACTCATCTTCTTCAGCCTCTGTTTCTCACGCTCCACCAGTGAAGAAAACCTGCCAAGAAGAGGGAAGAAAGAGATACTGAAAGTTATTTTTCTCCTCTTTAAAAAATACAACAAAAACCTAAGAATAGGTGTACATATTTGTTTTTATTCTGCTTTTAGAAAGGCTTCCAAATAAAGATTCCCTTTAGTACACTGTTAATGAATTTGGCAAGGCCCAAGTGATTTCAATTCCTGAACTACCACAAAAAGCAGAATTAAGTGAAGTCTATTTTGAATACAAAAGCAACTGTCAACAGAACCACCCACTGTACTTTATAAACCTGTTTTGTAGCAGCTCCCTGCTCCCCCGCCCAGAAATCTGTCAGTGTGTGCCCCAGGACGGCAACGCAGAGCAGAGGCTGCAGGTGCCCCCAGAATTTACCCCGGGCTCAACAGGGCTTGATACAGGCACCTTGCAAAGACATCCAGGGCAGACTTGGTTTTAATTCAAGATGACATTTTTGAATCCTAGACTACAGCTGAAACAGCAGATTATCTCCACTTTTTTCTCCCCCCCCCCCTTTTTTTTTTTTTGGGGGGGTGCGGGCAAGGCACAATGATCTTTTCATTTCAAAAGCACCCACGGAGTGAGAAGGGATAGCACAGACCAAGCCCTCCCTAAAAGCATCCTTGTGCCGATACAGCCCTCAGCTCCCTAAAGCACTTGTCATCTGAACAAGGACTCAGAGCAACCTTAATAAAAAGAGCAAGTGACAGTAAGACCACATGTGGGCACACTTTCAGGCTAGTAATTTTTTTTTTCAAATCAGGTATTTGCATTCGATTTTTTTCAGTGTGTTGAACAAAGTTTCCTCAGATCAATTTTCAGGGTTTTTTATCCCCAGCACAGCATTGCAGCCAAACACCACTAGAGACCTCTTAAGTCTATACACACACGGAAACTTCAAAATCCTTGCAGTGAAAGCAGCATCAGCAAGTAAATTGCTCACAGACAAGCCAGGCACTTATTTGTAATTTTTTCATGACAGAAAAAGCGCACCAGAGAGGTGATGATGGTGGTCCCATGACATTATATAAAAAGCCAAAACACTTCTAGCTTGTACAAGAAGACAGACAAGTCAGACTACTACTCACAAAATGAAAATTGAGGAAGGAAGGAAAAGAAGCAGGAAGAAGAACCTATTCAAAACGTTACCCCCCCCCCCTTTTTTAGTCCATGCTTCCTATTTAGTCCACTGAAAAATGGCCAAAACACAGAGGAAAAAAGGTCACAGTGAGACTGGTAAGTTGTAGACCTCTGGGGAAACCCCTTTATTTGGTCTGGCTACTGGTTCTCTGCAGTTCAGTAGGAATGTGCTCTAAAAGACTGACTCTGGAAAGGTTTTTTTCCCCATCTATAAAACACCACATCCATACATTTTAAAGAGTGAGAAGTTTTGGTTCAAAGCAATTTTTAATAAAACAACCATCCTTGGACTAACAGTTTATACAAGTGTTTGAGAGCTACAAAGTTTATTCCTGCTTAAGAAGAAAAGTATCCACTAATTATCCCTCTACTTCCTTTCAATCTCTGGGCTCCCCATAGGTCCAAGTCCATTTCAGAACCAACTCACAAAAATACATTAAGCTGGATCATCTCCAAATCAAAATACACCCTCATCAGTAAGAGGGATGGTGACTCAGCTCTAACCAGTATTTCCAGCTATATGTAAGCAAACTGTGTTAAACCTGTGCTCTGTTCAACTACAAAGATGTTGTAATTCATATGGGAATTCTCTAGGAGACTTCTCCATTTCCTACTGTGCTCCTTTTTCAGAATCCCAGACCATTTAACACTGCTGAATGCACAACAGGCATAACATACAAGCTATCAACACTCGTGTCCCATTTTAAAGATTAAGCATTAAAAACATGACTTCAGCACATGCATTAGTTACATACCTTTATAGGCTATTGAGTTTAATGACAACCTTAATGCCTCTAATGGGGTACCTCTATGAAATATAGCCCCACTTTCAGTTCTGACAATGGCATATTAACCTTTTCAGTATGATTTTCCCTTTTTATTCCAGAACCTACTCAAAGGTAGCAGACAAAAAATGGTCTCAAAGGTCTAAAGCCAGCCAGCCATGCTGCCTGCCAGTGTTTAGTAGTCTTGTGTGCTATTTTTAACAGGAGATAAAGATTCCTAGCAGGGAAGTTGATGTATCTCTAATTTTCTGAGAAGGGAAGTCAGTTTCTGCCCTGTGATGTGCCACACACTTCAGTGCTCTGTAGACAGTCACTTCAAATTCCCTCAGAGAATTACGGACCATAAAGAAAGTGACATTATTCACAACTGGGAGTATGTATGGCCAGTCACAAGCACCCAAAGTTAGGGCATTTTTCTATTCATAGGTAAAGCTGTGAGCAGATTCAAGAATGAGCAGTAGCACTGCACTGGCATTCAAGGACCATCAGTGACAATTCTGCACATAAAGTTAATTAATGTCACTCGTATCAGCACTGTTCACCACTCATTGCTGCACCAAGCTGCACCGGCAGCTGCACAGCTGTTAAACTTCACAGCTTTAAATCGTGTTACATTTCTCCAAGTTCCTACATGGACAAACTCCAGAAGCCTGCTCACTCACCCACACGTCTTCAGTTTAAAAATAATTCTGAAGCAAATAAAAGGATAATAATCCTTCATATTTTTGAAAGAAACTTTTTTAGTAGTAGAAAAGCCCTAGCAGCAGCAGCAGCATGTTCTAAATCTGCAAAGCCTTAAGCATTACTACTGCTCAGTAGAAATGTGCCAGTGGTTCAAGGTCAGGCTATACCTCAGTGAGCAGAGCTGCCTTCAAACCAGCACACACTTCCACAAAATCCAGGTTCACTTTAAAACTGGTTCACTCCAGCTTTAAGCATTTAAGTTCCTTTCCAGTACACAGCATTTGAACAGCTAACTCCAAGATATTAAGCTATGTATAAACACCAAGATACTACAGTAAACAAACTAAGTGCAGTTCAACTATTAAATTGAAGTGCATCCAACAGCGTTGCACTGCCTGGCAGCAGCTCCCAATGCAAAGCTCTGTGTGTTCAGATCATCACCCACCATTGAGTATTTAGCAGAACTGGGAGCAAGATGCTTCCACTTGGAATTTTTCCTTTTTTTCAAGCGCTATTTTTTTGTGCCCACAGGAAGCTACAGAAACTGAGTGGGTAGGGAGGAAGCTCTCACGAATGCATTTCCACATTCACACTAACTCTCAAGCAGCATCTCTGAACTCCTGTCAAACTCCTGAGGGAACATCTTACTGATGTCACCAGACTCACAACACCAACACAGGAAGATAAGCACATGCTTGGAAGCTTGGAACCCATGGATGCATCTGTGTTTGTTTTAACACTTCTGATGCTAAAGCAGTATCGTTAAAGAGAGGTAGTTATGTGCAAAGACCATCACCCACACTACATTTACTTGCTGCAATAATGTTTCTAAGCCTACCGGTGAGGCACAGAACACAGAACTGAGATGCTTGGCAGCACTGGCAATGTAGAGGCTGCATGCTCTACAAACCTGTCCTCACTGCAGAGAAGCAAGACACCACCACAAACTTGAAGTGTGCTACCAGGCATCAGGTAAACAGCTTGGGTTTTATCAGATTAAATGCTGGGACTGCTTTGGCAGGGCTTACAAGGATTGCCAAGAACAGAGGTGACCCCTGTGTTGCAGGTTTTTCCTCATACAAATTACTGAAAACCTCAGTGGATTCATCACCAACCCGTACTGGGTTACAAAGGACATGATGCCTGTTCACTCTCCCCTTCAAGATCAAAATACTACAGCCTGGAAGGAGCACAGCTTCACAGCCTGGAAAAATCTTTATTCCAAATATGAATTTGCCCAGGAGCCCAGCTGTACCATGCTCAGTCATATACACAGCAAAGCCATCAGCTCTTGCTGATGGGCAAAAAAAGTGAGTGAGGATTCCTCCTTCCATCTCAGGAGACTAGAGGGAAATGTGATGTCCACTTCCCTGACTTATTCATAATTTTAATAAATGTTGTATCAGAGAAAAAATATTCTGAGTTTGCTCAGATGCAGAATACTCATGGTATCTGCTTTTCAGCATTCAGAGGTAGCACCTCTGATGAAAGAGGTCAGATCTTCAAATACAACTCATGATGTGCACGGCGTACTATGAACAATTCCACCTGCTGAGGCCTTGAGGGGAACAGCAACAGGACAGGGAAGAACCTTTGGTAGCCCAGGGTGTGCCACAGCAGGACACCCAAACCCGCAGGAAATGGAGTCGAGTACACAAGATGCTTCCATCAGAAGCAACAGCACGAGCGGCTCGTTGTGAGCACTGACTTTGTGTAGCCAGGGAGGCACATCCTCCCCTCAGCCATCTGCAGGCTGAACTGCACCACAGTGCAAGTCCTCCTCAGTGGACCTGCACAAGTGAATTTACTGATACCAAAATAAAGTGCCTCCCAAGGCAAAATAATTAATTAAGCCAGATTCCACAGTATATCTAGTGCCAAAAAAGCCACTGCCAGGCTTGAGTGCTCCGCAGATAAATTACTCCTTACACTATTCCTGATTCAGTAGCAGCATCATTTGCTAAGAGTTTAATTCTTCATTATACAGGCAGGCAGTGACAAATTACCCCAGGGTCTCTTCTCCAAAGTACTCTCTCTGGAACCCGTGGACTCAAAACTTTGTGGCTGGAAAAACATGATTTTCCCTGTAACAGTTACTAGAGAAGTGTAAATATGCCCCTCCCACAACAAAGGTTCGCTATTTTCGTGCCAAATACATAGACATTAAAGGGACTGAAGAAAGAACGGTCTGTTTGCCTGGATTCATAAGAGCTATCAGAGAGTCATTTAAGTAAGAATTTCATTTTGTATCAAAAATCAGTCCTTTAGAATTGAAGTAAGTGCTTACCTACACGTATCAACCTCAGGTTTTCAACTTCTACACAGCAAGATCTCAAAGTGATCAACAGACAGGAGGAGAAGGGAGGTTCCACAAGGCTTTCATGTGATCATCCCTACTAGTGATTACACAGGTGGCTAAACATCAGGAATGCTAACTACAGCACTTTACTGAATAGGGGGGAAAGACACCCAGAAATACTCCAGCTCTCTCAAGGGGGATAACAGCGGTAACCCACAGACACTCAGGCTGTGGACAATGGGTTCTGGCTCTGAAGCTGAGCCCTGGCAGCACACACAGACCAACACTTTATATATTCAGGATGCGCCAGAGAAGATTTTGATACATTTCTTCATCAAGTGACACTAAACAAGACTTTGGTAGCTTTGCCCAGTCATTTTTGTCTCCCCAAAGCCATGAGTAGAGAAGAACAGAAAGAGGTTTTATCTCCTACAGTCTGAAGAGAATGAATTTGACACATTCAAAATCGATAAACTTGGACAGAGCAGACAAAGCCTTACATCAAGTGAAATCTCTGCCTGCACAACAGTCATTGAAAGCAAACACATTAATGCTGCGCTGCAGTTACATACCTTCATATATAGCAACTATTTCAAGTGGAATTTTACATAATGTATTTTCTGTGACAGAGCTGTTACAGAATTACACATACACTCAGCTCTCCACTGAGGAAAATGAAACATTTAATGGCTTTTTTTTTACTATACCTTGGCTCTATGTTGCCTTTGTTTCTCAGAGACCTTTCCAGCTATCCATTCTCCCAAGCCTTCTTTGTTCTGATTTGTACCAGTACTGCATCAATACACAAAGACAACAAAGCAAGGAGCTTTTGTATTGGTCAACTAATACTTAAATCACAGGAGAATAATGCTGGGATAAGTTGAAATAACAGTATATAATGGCTGTAATTGCCCCATTGTGTACCTTGGTCTTTATCTCTCCTCTCAAACCTCTTAAGTGCATCTCCATCCTTTATCTTTAATGTATGTTTTGAGGAGTGCACTAACTGCAGAACATCTTACACACATCAGTTAAGTAAGAAAATAATGGTTATTCCCTCAAAAAATGGTTACAATTTAGAAAATAAGCCTGCAAATCCTAACGGAATCTTTTCCTTAAGATATTTAAGTGTTCATTTTGCCAGAAAGAATTAATTGCCACTCTGATTTCCGATCTCCAGGCAGATGCAAAGGAGAGAGCTCTCACATGCTCAGGGCCTCTGGTCTCCCCAAGAAGAAAACAGGAAGCAGCCTGGGTGTGACCTCGCTCGCTGAGGTCAGTGCTATTGTTGCACTTCTGCACATTTTGGAAGTGTTTTAAAGTGATATGTCTCCATTATAGCTTTGGTACAAAAACAGGAAATAATCAACCAACGCCTCTCGAGAGGAAGGGTATGAGCAGAACTTACTTAAACACCCATTCCTCTAAGAGATACCATCCCCAATTTTAAGGGACCAGTGCATGCGTGTGCTCAAAACTGCATGGACAGCTGGAATGGAGAGGTCACAAGAGAGACACAAGCAAACTGCAAATGAGTGGGATTCAGGTCTCGCCTCCTGGTGTGCCCACATGCCCTGAGCAGTTAGAGCAGGAACACAACCCTACCCACCAACCAGGTGGCACAAGCAGTTTCAAGGCAACAATATTGCTCCTTCCTCCCTTGGCCAGAACAGCTCGGACCTACTCATCATAAAGAGAAGGTATGTGACATTTTATATACACGTACACACTCAGCCAGGGATTTTAATAGGACTTTGAAATAAAGCCTGCCACATCAAAACACTTCTACTTGCCACAAGAACTACTTGGACTTATGAACAGAATATATAAACATCTGTGTTCACCTTCAGACCTGAGCAATGCAAACATCACCCTTGAGTGTCTTCCAGGCACAGAGGGGAGCAGAGGAAGCAGCAGCTCCAGCACGTCCCGCGGTGCTGCTGCATCTGGGAGCCACCACTTGGCTCACCGAGAGCAAACCCACAGGGCTGGGCTGGAACTGGGTCATCTTCAAGGCCCCCTTCAATGCAAACCACTCTGTGGTTCCACAGGGACCAGCCCCGGCACACCAGGGCACGGCCCACGCTGGGTTTGGTGACTGGTTTGATTTCGGTTTCCATGGAGGACAAACAGACCAACAAACACTGACCTTGTTGACAGCAGTCGCAAAACAGACAAAGGAAATCAGTTTAGAACGTAAAGTGAAGTGATTCTTAAGTTGAATAGTAAAAAAACATTGCTGACTTGAGACTGTTACCCCTCATTTGGGCGACAGCTCATGAGACTGGTGTCTTAAGCTCAGAGATAAGAGTTTATTTCCAAGATCCAGCTAAAGTCTAAGCCAAGTACATTCACAAAACACATCCAAAAAGGCCTTACTCTTCTTAACCCACACACACCAGATTCTAGAAAAAAAAGCCTTAAGAAATTCAGTGTAAAGCATAAGGCTGAGAAAAGCACAGGAAGGAAGGAATTTTTCAGTCATGAATATTTCACAGTCCAACAGTGATTTTTTCCAAAATTAACATTCTTGCATCTTATATTCATTATGTTCGTTCCCAGGTCAAAATGTTTTGGTATATAAGCACAGATTTATTTTTATTCCACTCTCTGCAAACAGAACTTCATGTGAAATTCAAAGTATCTTTTTTTTAGTGACTATAATAATGATTCCCCAGTAAAAACTTGGTTCACTGACCTCAAGACTCTCCATCACTGAACAAATTATTATTGGTTTTGCAATTCAAATCATGTAAGAAGTGGCAAGAAAGATCTTAATGAAGCAGAAAGATATAACCCTAAGTAAGAAGACAGAGATGGTCCCAGTCCAGTTTCTTCCTTGGGGTCAGACAGGTGGACACACATATGGAGTGAGCTGAGGGCTTTTGTCTCTCCAAACGCCCAGCCATAACCAGAAGCTCATTTAACATTTTAGTAGGAAAAGTGCACTGCAGAGTGACAATTCAAAGTCATTTTGAAAGACCTTCATTTACATTTAAATCCATCTCTAAGCAAGTTTGACTTTGGGGTTTTTTAAGGGGCTAATGCATTGGTATTTACTGAAGTGGCATCATGTAGGGCCAAGCAGCGCCATGCATATAAAATCTGGTCTGGCACCTACAGGCACAAAAGATTACTGAAGCAGCCTCCTGTTATCTGCGAGTGAGCAGACTGCACAGTGTGCATAGAAAGCACCAAGTGCACAGAAAATTGTAGGTTTGAAATCAGCGAAGAAGATACACATTAAGAGAAGCTACAGCATCTATAGGCAAAGCGTCTCCATTCAGCTCGAATGACTGTTCGCTCACCTGCAATAATTTCTGGCTGACAGTTTTTGAAAGTAGAGCATTCTCACTCTCTTGAGGAGCAGAAAGCCCAGCAGTACCAGTTACACACACACTCACACAGAGTATCCTTTCAGATGCCCCATCAGCTCGGGAGAAGCCAGGCATTTGATGGATCCATGGTCCCCAGCACCACACGCACTGCCCTGGTACCGCAGTCACGGCGAGGCATTATGTGCTGCACATCCCCACGCAGCTGAACACGGCTTACAGCTGCACCCTTTCACAGCAAAACAAGGCAATAGAAACATTTGCGCTTTTTTTAATACCAATTAGCCAAAGGTCAGATAAAACTACTGCCCTCGCGTCTAATTTTAATTTTGCTTTTGGTTCACAATACATTTCTGGTCAATTACTTGTGATTTAGAGCCATGAAAATTAAGTTCTCTTCCAGACTAGAGTTTAGGCTATCTTGGTAGGCTTTCCTAAATTTTTTTTTTTTTTGAGATTCACTTTTATATGAGATGTATATAATTTAAAAAAATCTACCAAAAACCTCACACTACACAATGATCAGAAATCCAATGCTAAGAAGTAAAAACTCTATGTACTTTTTTTTGACCCCTATTACTGCAAATATGGATTAAGAGCACGTGGGTTGTGTAGTTACTTCTGGTCCCACTTGTGATGAGATTGATATATCTAATCTATACTCCTGGGAATTGCTTTTGGTGTTTCTCAAGCAGTAATGTCTGTTTTCAAACAATCGCTTACTAAAGAAGATACAACATCCAACATTGAAGAAAGAAGTTATGTTAAGGAAATCAGTAGCACTGTGTTCCTACCTCCACACTTGCAGGGTTCTCAAAACAAAGGCTGTCTTTGCAGCAGTAATTTTTAACCGGTCCAAAGTCAGAAACCACCTATCTGCCTGGAAAGAAAATGGCCCTAGATGAATTTTCCAAGAGAAGAGGATAAAAGAGAAACAAACTGCTGCTGCAAAGTACAATATTGATTCCCACCTGTAGCAGTCTTCCACAAAGTATAACTTTTTTATATGAAAACTTTTTTATGAACACATGATGCTCACTAGGTTATAAATAGCAGAACTCCCCTGTGGAGACAAAGCCTAAGGTCTTAGACAGGAATAATCAGTCAGGCACCACGGCCAGGAGAGAGCCCATGGCTCCACAACCTGCTTTGCTCAAGGGTCTTTCCAGTGCACTGAACTTGTTGCTAGAAGTGCTCCCCACATGTCTCAGTCATGGTGAGCCAGGACAGCAGCTCAGCTAAATCCCTGTCTGTTCTAGCCCTCACCACAGAGCTGACACTGCTCTTGGAAGTCTTTTGGGTTTAATGTTTGAGATATGCACTCCACCACCTGAGTTTTTCTCAGCAATGGTGACTGACAGATGGGTAAAAATGGCCTAAGACTCTTCAGCTCCTGCTTCCAGAAGCTACACGCCAAGCACAGAGATGCCTGACTCAATGAAAAGGCAAAGAGAGCCACAGCTCTGAAACTGCAGCAATTCAACTGCTTGCTAAGGTTGTTGGCCCTTCAGCTCTAATCTTGTCACAGTTACCAAAGCTCTCCAATTCAGGGCCATGAGGTTTCTGTAGAGATAGAGAACAGAGAACTCCTTGAGCTTCCGAAGCAGCACCACCAGGAAAAGCCAACTTTCTTCACTCCATCCCTTTTCAAAGTGCATGTTTGGCTTTTGATGCCCATCTATCTTTATTTGTAAGAACGTCTAACAGATGAACAGGAAAAAAACGCCTTAATGACTTCCCATCTCCAGCTACCTTACCTTCCAAATTAGCTGCTTTTTCCCGAAGTGTGGGCAACTGCAGTGAAGCGCTTGCATCATCAAATACTCATTTACAGGACATTTACTCTGGACTCAAGGTTTTTGGGGGTTTTTGTTTGTTTTGTTGTTTTGGGGCTTTTCTGTATGAAAATTAATAAATAATCCAGCTCCCTCTTTTGGGATGCTTCCAAGACAAAAGAGGAGTTCCCCCTTTCTGGTGCTTATCATAGAAATTAAGATTGTGTTTGTAGCACCAAAGCCACAGTTTTACTTCTGGGCCATCTCATTCTCCATACCTTTTGGGGGTTTTTGTTTGAGAGACCCTGTATTAACACTACTTGAAAAAGCAATGAAGAAGTTTCTTGTCCAACAAGTGTCAGTCAGTGAGGCTGAAAACAGGCGTTCACTGTCCTATAAAAAGCTGTAACACTTCCCTGTGGACCACTACTCCTCTCCCCTGAGATTGTCAGGAGCACCCAACCCCCCTGTTATGTTCTTCCTACCATTCAATGGAAGGAAAACGGAACCAATGTTATGATTAATTTCTTGAAATTCTAGGGCATCTGGACTTAATGCTGTCATGGAAACTTTGCTGTGCTAGTTTTTTTTAACTCTGTTTTATCGTGCTTAATGTTGAGATTACAACAAAACTTGATCTTCCCATCAGCACTGTGCACAAGCAAAGGGAAGGGTTCCAGTCTGCCTCCTCAACAGCAAGACAAGATAAATTACACGGTCCTAAACCTAATTCATATTTTTTAGGGGGACAGAAAGCTTTTATAGAATTTAACTACCTAATACCTAGTGTACTCCAATTTACTAATTGGAGTATGACATTACATTGCACTGTCAAAATCTTTAAGTCAAATCATCAACATTGATCAAAATCACTAGGTAGACACTAAATTTAGTGTGCGAGACCAGATTTTGACAAGCATAACATCTATACGTGGAATCTGAGTACTTTTTTCAGCTCAGTAACAACTAAGCTCAACTTAAATCACGAACTGAAAGAAGAAAAATGTCTTCCTTTTCCAAGCTAGGAATAAAACTGTTCTATATGAACAATCACCTAAAGCAACCAATTACAAAACAAAGGGTCACCAGGAGAACACTCAGATCAAATATTTCTTTTAAACAGATCAATTTTAAATATCATGTTTCAACAACAGATCATAAAAGAGCATCTTTAATTTTAATGCAAGACTTCAAATGCATACAAATACTACTGGAATTGCATTTCAATATATAAACATAAAATTACACAAGTGCAATTTATGTTAATAAATAATTACTACAAATATATATATATATCAGGAAAAACATATACAAAAAAAATCCAACAAAATTAAATCATCAGGTTATCCTGAAACTGCTTGGATGCTCTGTGCTGGACTAGATGCTGACCACCTGAATTAATACCGGCATGATGAAAACAAACCAGGCAGGTCCAAGAGTTCCCACTGCTGATTGCAATGAGGTGATTTGTTCTTGCAAAGCTGCCAAGACAGTCACTGAAAGCAGCTCCAAGACCAATCTCATTTAAGAAGCACATTCAATCCTGGGATTGATTTTATGATTTCATTTTGTTCTCCTCCCCACCCCATTTGAAAATTAAAACCTTATAAAATAATTTCAATGTTAACATTACTCAGCTCTTTTAATGTTTCAAAACACTGGGATTCACAATGACTCAAACATTTGGCTTACACTGAAAATCCATATGATTAATATTTGTCTGAGCTCTAACATAAGGAGGGGGTAAATAGTTCCTGCAAACTATCAAACCTGTTTTGCCCCAAACAACTAATTTTATGTAATAGGTGGCACTTAAGAGTGCCTTTTGCTCTACAATGCAATCAGACACTTCCATCTTTCCCCTTCTTTCCAGTTTAAACCCTTTTAAAAGGCAAGAGACTGCAAGAGTTACAGCAACTGAATCAAAATTTGGCTTAGTGCATGTCAGCATTTCACAAACTTTCATTTCATAAAGCCAAGACGCCTTAAAGGAAATGAAAGCATCTTCAATGAACTGCACAAGTATTTTCCAGCCAATGTCCACCTGCGCTTGTGTTAATTCTGGCTTCCATAAACCCTCAGCCCGGCTCTCTCTGGCACGGCCCCACAGGGACCCAAAGCACATCCAGGGCCACTGGTGGCGCCCAAGCTGACACCCACCCAAAGCATTCAGCAGCTCCCCTCTCGCCCTCCTGTTTCAGGCTCTCTGCAAAGACAGTTCTGCTGTTCCAACACTGCAGCAGACGTGACCCCAAGCCTGAACAGTGCCATCCTTTTAATTAAAGCTGCAGCTTCGTGCAGCCCTTCCTCCTGTTACCCAGAAAGTTCCATGAAGCCCTCTGCACTAAGATCAGGTACCAAAGCACAGCCTCAAGAGAACAGCACACATTCTGTGTTTTTCAGGAGCATCTGCTTTAGTTCTCTTTCAGATCTTTCACGTAAATTCTATTACAAAACTCTGGGTTGCAAAACACAGAAGTTTCATACAAGAACGAAACAATAACAACTAAATTTAACTACACACTTCAGAAGATGAAGTAAGCGACAGGTCTGCATCCAATTAGAAACGAGAAAAATTTTGGTGGAACGTAAAAAATGTTTTCTTCATTAGCAATACTATGAGTACTTTCTAAACAGCCAGTTCCAGGCACTTGGGAGCAGCATTAATCTGAGCATTGATATTTCCAGACAGTGTTAAGTACAAAACACAATCACTGCATTATCACTGTCCCAAAGTACTTACATTCTAGAGGCATGCACTGCACGTCAAGCTCACAGATTCTGAATTTATTAGTTTGATAAGACATTTCAAAGTGACTTCTGAGATATAAAAAATATAAATGACTGCCTTCAGTAACACAACAGTCATAAATTAAAGACTGGCAGAAAAGAGATTAACTGAAGACGATCATGTCTCTACATACTGGGGGAATTTTTTTATTTGTATTTCTTATTCACCTTCAAAATCTTATATCCATAACCTTTATGACATTTTTTAAAATTCCATAATGGTCCAGGAGAGAACTACACAGTTCTGTATTCAAAAAATATTTTTGGCAAGGTTTTCTAGTGAGGTTTTTGAGTCCTACATTTTTCTTTAGAAACTTGAAATGGACAAATTAAACACAAGATGCATCAGTCCTCAACTAAGCAACATGAAAATACAGTTGAAACTTGCATTATCCAACGTGAATGTAACACATGACATTTTTAGCCAACAATTTTTTACTTAAAATTTAGATGACCTGAGCAGTAAATCATGACCAAGCACTCAGGAAAGGGCTGAAGTAGAGACAGAGCAGCAGCTATTTGCTGTAGCACTTTAACAGTACAGAAGAGAGAAAAGGACACATCTGTAACCTGAAACTCAAATTTTTACATGATTAACAGGTGAAAGGTATATACTATACACTGTTAGAGCAGCCCGAGTTCTCAGACTATTAAATCTGTATAACCCATCTACATTTTCCACTGTGAAAACTGCTCATTTTAGAGAAATATTAATTCAAAATATAGTTGGCCAGAGCAGACACACAGCAAGACATATCCATATAGTTATGATCTCCTCATTTCCCTAGCCCCCTTCTTCCAAGATAACATCAGTCTGTTCTTTGGAAGCACAAATTAACTTCACCACAGCTATCCTGCTTAAAAATCACAAACAAACACCGCAAAAACCCACTGAAGACTCCCATCCCATTAAGAGACTTTCAAGACTCTGTGTGCTTGTCATGTGGTTTGTTTCATCTTAATTTGTTGATATAGTCATTACTCCTGTTAGCACAGCTCCGGACTTCCCCCAGCTCTAACCAGCGACTGCATCTCCTGCAGCTGACACTTCACTGTCAGGCTAGTGACCGGCTTTTACATCACTTCCCATATTTCTAACACAAGTCAGGAAGCAGCTTCAGGTTTTCCTCTGAACGCTCCCATGACTTTGCAGACTCATGTCCCTGCTATTCCTACAGGAACAGTTTTCATCTCTCCCCGTGCTTTCACAGCAGGTTTTAGAGGCTGGTGACTGTCTCCTCTCTCTGCATCATTTTGCCACTCTTTCCCCTTCCTTCCCCAGTAGTCGCCACCCAGCAGAGGAGCATCTACTCCTCTGTCGCTTCAGAAACTGATTATACCTAATTAAATTAAGCACTTTTTTCCTCAGCTCCGACTTAGCTTTGAGACTTACCCTGCTTCTATTTCAGAATTGAAAGCCATCCTGGAAAACCATGTACTTTCCAAGCTCAATAACCAGTCTAATAAAAGACAACATTCTCTGTATAATTAACAGGAGAGAACAGATCAGAGGCTTATTTTGCATTAGTTCAGATAATATTACAGCACAAACTAGTCTACCGCACCTGTAACTGGTGGGAGTTTGGATGTTTTTCACAATTTCCAACAGAAATCAAACTAAAAATCAAATGTGATCATCTCAGCAACAAGTACAAAAATAAAAAAGCAGGTTTTAAAAAAAGTAAAACAAATTTGGACGGGGAAACAAGCAATACCTAAAAAGCATGACACGAAAAGCACCTAATGACTTTGCACTTTTCCCAAAGACGGGAAGCACCTTCCTATTCACCTTTGCCACAACAGCCACGCAAGGGATGCGAGTCACAGCCCCTGGCCACAAAGCCGATCTGCGGAACGCTGAAACGCAGACGAGGTTGGGCTGCTCCGGCCAGGTACAGCCCCGAGCGCGGAGCTCCCCCAGCCTGGGCGCCGCCTCTCGCTGCCCGCGGTGCACTCCGGTCCCAAGGGCCGGCGCAGCCGATGTTGCCGGGGGGCCGGAGCGCCCTGCGCGCCCCGTGCGCGCCCG